>JAFIDM010040527.1:0-11999 GCA_023159025.1 Thereuonema tuberculata
CTGTTAACAACGCCAAATCATCAGCGAATGCTAGACACTCAACTTTTAAACCCTTCTTCTTCGCACCTAAACAGATTCCTTTAATTCCGCTTTCCGCCAAGGCATTCTTCCATGTTCTCATAATTTTTTCCAGTACGATATTAAACAGAATTGGTGAAAGTCCATCCCCCTGCCTAACTCCTGTCTTAATCTGAAAGGGTTCTGAAATTTCCTCCTGAAATTTAACTTTAGAGACAGTATCTATTAATGTTTGTCTGATGATAGATCTTGTTTTTTTATCCACGCCGAATTCTTCCAAGACATTGATGAGCGTCTGACGGTCTATCGAGTCATATGCTTTTTTGAAGTCGACAAACGAAATCACTGTGTTCTTACCCCTCAACGCTCTTATTCTCAGGATGCTTTTGAGACAGAAAATTTGTTCCACACAGGATCTTCCCTTTCTGAAGCCTCCCTGATATTCTCCAATCTGATGATCCACCTGTTTTTCCACTATGTTAAGTAAGGCCTTGGAGAGTATTTTGTAAGAAACAGGTAACAGTGAAATTCCTCGGTAGTTGTTAGGGTCTGTGCGGTCACCTTTCTTGTGGAGCGGATGTATCAGAGCACATTTCCAATCACCTGGTATTGTTTCTTTTTCCCAGACATCGCAAATCAGATGATGTAGGCTTTCTACTGCCCTATCTCCTCCGAACTTCCACATTTCTGCAACAATACCATCCTCTCCTGGTGCTTTATTATTTTTCAGTTCTTTAATAATACTTTTTATCTCAATGAGGCTTGGTGGTTTTGACAGTGGGTTTATGTCGGATGGCTTCTTGAAGTCCAGTCTTTCAGACGGTGCTTCGCAGTTTAGAAGGGTATCAAAATATTCCGCTAAAAGTTGGCAGTTCTCTTTGTTACCTAATGCAAGGGTACCGTCCTGTCTTTTAAAACAGAGACTTGGAGGCTGGTACTGTTGTAATTCTTCCTTAAATGTTTTGTAGAATATTCTAGTGTTATTTCTTTTGAAATTTTCTTCCAAACTTTCCAGTCTGGTTTTATCGTACTTTCTTTTTTCTCCTCTGATGATCTTTGCAGTAATTTTCCTTTGTTGACTGAAGTCATTCCATGTTTCCTCTGTTCGGTTGAAATACTACCTTTTCCAGGCCCTTAGTCTATCGTTGAGGGTGTCGTCACACCTTTCGTTCCACCATCTGTGCCTCCGTTTCTTTTTCGGTTCCTGCAAATTTCCGGCTGTTTTTGTTAAAGATTCCTTAATTTCTTCCCAGTTGTTCATATTACACTTTGATAAGCTTTCTCGATATGTATTTTCATTTCGTTTGAGACTTTCTATGTCGATCCTTCTTCTGCTTCCAGCTTTGTTACGGAGTCTATTCGGCTGAAATTTCGTTTTAATTTCCAAAAGATAGTGGTCTGTGTTGATGTTCGTACTTTTCCTCACTTTTACGTTCAGAATTTCACTTCTATTGGTAGTTGTTATTGCAACATGGTCTATCTGAAATTCTCCTAACATTGGATTGGGGGATAGCCACGTCTTCTTCTTCTTTGGCAGGGCTCTGAAATGTGTGGACATAAGTTTTAGATTAAATTGTCTGCAAAATGCTATTAGTCTCTCACCGTTTCTGTTTGTCCTCTTATGGGCTGGATAATCTCCTACAGTCATTCTGTATTTCCTCTCTTTTCCTATCTGTGCATTAAAATCCCCAACCAAGATCTTAACATTTCTGCGGGGAATCTTTGATGTTTCGTCTTCCAGTGTTTCCCAGAAGTTTTCTACTTTCTCTTTGTTCCTTTTGTTGTCTTGATTTATAGGGGCATGGGCATTGATGATCGTGTAGGTTTTATTTCCGCAACTGAAAGTTAGGAATGAGATCCTTTCGGATGGTGAGCTAAAGTTTGTGATTGAGTTGGCTAAAGTCTTCTTGACCACGAAAGCTGTCCCTAAAATTGGTAATCTTCTATTTGAGACCTTGTGCCCCGGTTTGCCCATGTATATTCTGAAGCCATCTGATTCCATTGTGTTATCATCTGGAAACCTCGTTTCTTGCAATGCCAAAATATATATGTTCCTTTCTTCTAAAACTTTGGTTAGTTGTTTTAGTTTTCCTGTTTGGATGAGAGTGTTTATATTTAGTGTCCCAAGCAGATGTCTTCGCTTGGGTCGTATTTTATACGTTGGGGTTCCAGCAAGCTCCGACTCTTCCATACATGATGTTCCAGGCTCTCCAGAATCCGACGGCCTGGGTGCACCACCTTTGGTGGTGGGGGATTCCCGTTTCTGGTTACCCCTTGGAGTAGTTTCAACCGAAGACGTTTCCATCATGTCACTTGTTGAAATCATTGGGAAAACAGGACATCCTGTTTTCAAGAATAGAACTAAGGTTGTAAGCCCTAGAGCCCTTTGCTCTCGGGGTAGGTCCCCAAGCCTTTGAGAATCTCTTCTCTATCCACAAGGCAGTGGCCCCATATGATCAACCCCAGTTGGGAAGGGTTGCCCCTTCCGCCAGTTCCACCATATTAATGAACTACATCTATGCTTTTACTGCCGTTGAGGTCTTTACCGTAACCCTGGTAAGGGGCCCTCACATGGTACTATCACCTGGAGCCGGGTGAGCCAAGGTTTTTTAACGAGGTGTTACTCCTCGATCACTCCTCCTTTGTCCCGGCTTGTGACGGGCAGAGCCTAGCTTCCCCAAGGGGTCCAGGTTGGCGGAGTTAAAATCTATCAAATCAATAAATTGAAAAATAATTTTGGTCTAACATTAGAAAACTATATAACATATAAATTTTTCAGTCAAATTAATTAGGAAAAATATAATTCTGAAATATTAAAAAGTTTATTAGATGAAAATGTAGTAAATGCAAAAAGAAGACTAGAACTCCTAAAGGAGACAGCAGAAAAGGTGAGTTTGCAAATATCCTTTGAAAAAACAAAATACCTGACCAAATAGGTAACTCACCAGGTATTCGTAAAACTAACTATGGCAACATTAATAAAATGCAAATTTGGGTCAAAATACTGTATAAATTTTAAAAGTGAAAAACAAGCAATTAAAATTAGAATTGAAAAAATGAAAAGAGCATACATGAAAGTAAGAAATCTGTATAATAAAAAATGCTTATCTAAAGCCGTTAAATTGAGGCATTATAATACAGTTGTAAAACCCGAAGTCCTTTATAGGTCAGAAACACTATTACTATCTGGATACAAAATGGCACTAGAAGATTGGAAAAGAAGGAAAGAACATATTTGCGAAAAATATTAGGTCCAATCAAGAATAAAGATGGCGATTGGGTTTTGAGACCAAATAGAGAAATTTACTTGCAATGCCCTAAAATAACGGATGAGATCAGGAAAAGATGTTTTACCCTTTATGTGCACTTGGAGAGAATGATGGAAGTAAAATTAACAAAGAAAATCCTTACTTTCTTCCAAAACAGGAAAACTGACAAAAAAAATGGGTGGGGTGGCGAAGCAATAAAGGACTTAGAAGAAATGCAGATTGATCGGGAGACCCTCCTCAACAGAGTCAAATTCAGACTACAAGTTAAGAACTTCAAAGGTTTTCAGGAAGACAAAGAGAAAAGGAAAACAACTGGAGCCAAATGGTCGGATGAAAGGAAATGAGTCCATTCTGAAAGAATGAAAGAGTTTTGGAGAAAGAGGAAGGAAGAGAGAAGAAAATAGTATCTTAATGTGGTCCTTAGTTGGCCTGAAACGATTATAAAAAAAAAGTATAAAAAATATTAAAACTTTATTAATCAATGACGTATTATTTTAGTTTTGTTTTCATTTTCATTATATCAGAGCATGCACTTGTAATTCACGCAGTTGTTATTATTATTATCTCGAAAAAATTTCAAACCATGGGTTTCCCCAGCTAAGACAATATGGCGGGTCAAGGACCAAAGCACATATTGCCAAGTGTAAAAAAAAAGAGAATTGTTAGGGATGGGTGATTGTGTCCATAAATTTCTTAACTATGCGTGTTGTGTTGAGTAACACAGCCTTCTGGAGTTGTGCATAAGTGTTTTTATGAAGTCCTATTCAACGTGAGTTTTCTGCATGTTCTTGCTGAAGGGAACTGCAATATCAATGAGATGTCTGTTTGTTGACCTTATCAACTAGGGTAATGTCAGGTCTGTTGTTATGTATGGTTTTGTCTGTGTGAATGGGACGGTCCCAGTATAGCTTATGTGAGGGTGACTCTAGTAGCTTTGTGGTGTGTACTTGTAGTATGGGACCGTGTTCTTAATAAGTGAGTGTTTGTGTTCTAGCTGTTGATGAACGATCGACGCTACCTGATTGTGTCGGTGGAGGTAGTCTGCTTGGGACAGAAGGGGATAGCCAGATATTATGTGGTCGATCGTCTCATGTGTAGTGTGGCATTTCCTGCATCTGTCGTCGTGTGTGTTTGCGTCATGTAGAATGTGTTTCTTGTAGTTGAGTGTGGGGATGACTTGGTCCTGTATCGCGATCATGAACCCTTCGGTATCCCCAAACAGCTCACCACTCGTCAGCCATCTGTTCCTCGCTTCCATGTCGACATGAGGTTGGCTGAGTTCGTGGCGATGTCTGCCATGAAGTTCCTTACGAGCCCATGCTTCACGCAGCTGCTGTGTGTGGGTGTCAGGAGTGGTGAGTGTTAGAGAAGGGTTTGCGAGGTCCAGGGGTGTGAAGTGTGTGTCAGCCTTGACAATAGCTGAGTGGAGTGAGGAGTGTTGTGCTCTTTGGTAGAAGTGTTCCCTAAGTATGTGTACTTCTTTTTCGTGTAGGGTGATCAGATTGATGAGTCCTCGGCCTCCCTCCTGGCGGGGAAGAGTCATCCTTTCCGTAGCGGACTTGGGATGGTGCATGTTGTGTTTCGTGAATGTAGTGCGTGTTGTGCGTTGTAGTGCTTCGAGTTCAGTGTTTGTCCATGAAATTAAGCCGAACGAATATGTTAGTGTGGGGACGGCAAAAGTGTTAATGGCTGTAATTTTATTTCTTGCATTGAGTTGTGTTTTGAGGATGTTGTGAACGCGAGCACAGTATGTTTTCTTGAGTGCGTTTTTGATGTTTCCGTTGTCAATGACGCGCGCTTGCTGGAATCCCTGATACTTGTATGTCTCTCCCTCTTCCATGGATTGGATGGCCAACCCATAGTCCAGTTCAAAACCCTCCAAATTCGAAGTCTTCCCGTGTGTTATATATAGCTTGCGGCATTTGTCAATTCCAAATTCCATCGCAATGTCTTTGGTGAACTGTGTTGTGACTTGGAGTAAATTAGTAAGTTGTGCGTTGTTTGTGGCGTAGAGTTTAATATCATCCATGTAGAGTAACTGTATGATTTTATATGGTGTCAGAGTGTTTGAGGTAAGCCTATAACCGTGTTTTGTGTTGTCTAGCATGTGGCTTAATGGATTCAAGGCGAGGCAGAACCAAAGAGGAATCAAGGAATCTCCCTGGAAAATACCTCTCCTTATGGGAATGGGGACTGTAGTGATAGAGGTGTTGGAGGTGCGTAGGTGTAGTGTTGTGCTCCAACTCTTCATCGTGGTATCCAAGAATGCCGTAATCTTGGGATGTACTTTGTAGAGTTGAAGAGTGTGCAAAAGCCAGGAATGGGGGACTGAGTCAAATGCCTTCTTGTAGTCAATGTACGCGATGTGTATGTTCCTATTCTTCGCGCGCGCCTGGCGCAGGATTACAGAGTCAATAAGGAGTTGCTCCTTACAACCCTGGGAATTCCTGCGACAGCCCTTCTGCTGTTCGGAAAGAATGTTATGTGTCTCGATGTGTGTGTAAATTTTGTCTGCAAAGCAGGAGGTGAGGAGTTTGTAAAGTGTGGGAAGGCAAGTGATTGGACGGTAGTTATGTTTCAGTGTTCTTGCTCTGTAGGTAAGTGACACCTTGTGTGAGGAAAAGAGGCATATGTTCTGGGTGTTGGATTATGTCAGTGAGTGCAACAGCTGGCTTTCCATGCAGGGACGTGAACCTCTTGATCCAGAAGTTCTGAACGCCGTCTGCACCAGGAGCCTTCCAGTTGTGTGCATGTTTTAGTGCTGTCTGTATGTCTGCGAGAGTAATATCATGGAAGGGCATGAAGGGTAAGTGTTCAGCGAGTTGTTCTTCCTCTCTGATTCATGGTGCTTTGTGATTGTGGGGGATGGGGTTGGACCACAGAGACGACCAGTATTCATGTAATGCCTCGCTGGTGGGTGTGCTTGTCTTGGATGTAGTGGAGGGAGATGAAAGGGATCTGTAGAATTTTTTCTCATTGTATTGGAAAGTGTTGTTCTGTTGTTTGCGTATAGTGCACTGTTTGTATCTTTGTAATCTTTTTGCAAGTGCACTGAGTTTTTGTTTTAGTGTGTCGAGATGTACCTGAACCTGGTTATGATGGTTTGAGTGTGAAAGGCGAGTGTTTATGTGCTTGAATATCTTCCTGACCTAAGACATAAGTTTCTTTGCTTTGTTTCCTGCAAAGTATTGTGTGAGCCTGGCTATGTCTCCTCTAAGGTCGCCGATGCGGCCCTCAAGGCGACGTCTCCAAGGGGGGATGTATTCTTGTGGCCGTGCAGTGGTATGTATGTGGTGTTGTTTGATTCCAAGTGCCCCAATGGTTCCCTTTGCCGCGCAGTAGAGTGTTATATGTATGTCTTCTATTGTTTGGATATTGTCAAGGTGTTGTGGGATAGTGTGTATGTTGAGATGGTATATAACTTCGGCGAGTTGTTTTGATGTGTGTACTTTGGGGAGTGGAGGTCTGAGTGTGGGGTCTGTGCCTGTATATTGTGCTAGTGCGGTGTAGAAATTATCATGTGCTGCTTGTTGTATGTCATTAGTTATATTGTTGGGGAATGTGGACTGAGGGGTAGAGATTGCTTCTGTGTTTGCCAAAAAGGTAATGTCTTCTGGTGGGGTGGGGTGTGTTGTCCTGTGGTTGGATTCAGTGACCTTTTCCCTAATTTGTGTAAGTATGCATGGAGGAATAAGATTGTTTACTACTATAGAACGTCGCTGATCCGCTACCCGCTGTTCGCTAAGCCCTAACGATGGATAACGTGTGGTGAATGCATGGTGTAGTGCCTGTCTGTATCCTGTGAGTTGAGTCCCTAACTGTGTAACAGTGTAGAAGATCCTGGTTCATCTGTGATGACCATCGGATGCGCCGGCGTGGTTTCCCAGTCTTGGTGGTCGCCTGCTCTGACACAGACGAAACACTTCCGACTGTTCGGGCTGGATGGTGTTGCCCGGGCATTGTGGTAGCCATACTACAGGATGGGGTGCCACTTTCTCCACCACCACCTGCGGGAGACTGTAGTATATTTTCCGAACGGAGGCCTCTGCCTAACCCCCGAAGGCGGGTGACTTTATCCTGCGCCACACCCGATGCAGCATGATCAATATTAGAACGAGTTCTCATCATGGATGGTTGGACCCTTTAGCCTACCCTAAAGCTAGTTCCCGCCCCCACCTCGATGAGGTAGGGTCCATTATTATTATTATTATTATTATTATTATTTATGAAGTTCTAGTGTGCTGAGGCAGTGATGAAATGTGTGAGATACCAGGCCAGTGGCAGGCAGGATGATGGGTACAACACGTATTCGGTCCTGCCTCCACTGCTTCTGGAGGTCGTATACTAAGTCGGTATATTGTATTATTGTTATTATTATTCCGCATTCTTAACACGACGCTTAATTAATAGTATAAAACATGTTTTTTTAGGGTAATTTCTTTTAGAACTTTAGAACCTTGTAACTCCCAAAGAACTTTGGAAAACAAAACAATTTTTGTTTTTTTGTGAAGTAGATAAAAAGTACTTTAGATTTAAAACGAAAAACGTCGGGCGCATGCGATAGATAATTGAGATTGTATGGATGTACTGTATATTATCTTGCATAGATAATTGAGATGGTATGGATGGAGTAAATATTATCTTGCAATAGGTTAATTGAGATTGTATGGATAGAGTGAATATTAATTTGCGTAGATAATTGAGATGGTGTGGATGGAGTTAATATTATCTTGCAATAGATAATAATTGGATGGAAGTGTACATTATCTCGCGCCCACGTTTTTCGTTTTAAATCTTACATGTATTTTCATAGCTATTAAAACTATATAATCACAAATTTTCGGGAAAATTATTTTATAATTTTTAGTCCGTTTTAAAAACGTGGTATATTCAAAAAACTATTTTTTTGTAATTAATATCTTTTTTTCTTGTTCAAGTTAATATAACAAAGTTTGAGCTAAGAATGCCGATTATTCCATATAAATAGTGAGTATAGATTGAGTCTCCTTTACGTTAGAATAGACTGCGTCGAGACACGTTCCATACCTGGTGGTGCTTCTTGAAGGTGAGACGAGCTTGAGAATAAATTCTTGTAGAAGTGGTTCTAATTTAGTCGAAGATGTTAAAATGTCTTCGTTAAAATATGTTTTAATTTGCCCGCAACCGACTATTCACTCCGCTTATTTATCAGTAGGTGTTTTGTATTAACTTTTAAATGAGTTTCTTCATTCAAGTATCAGAAGCCGTTGCGAAGCATTGTAATTGGTTTACTAATCGCTATCGCTACCTTGCTTTTGTTGAGGAAGACAGTAATCTAAAAGATATCCACACATTGACATGGATGTTCAGGGGGAGTCCATTAATTACGTGAGGTGTTTTTTTTAAAAAAATTTAGACCCTCCCTTCTCCCTCTTAAAGAGATTTGGTAAGATGTGGTGGGACCCACTCCTCCTCACGTGAGATTTCAAAAAGTCAAAATATCTATTATAATATGCATATTCTCTGAATTAAAAAGTTGACGTGAGATTTACATTGACCCCCCCCCCTCCCTTTGAATGAGATTTTGCCGGATCCCCTTCACATTTTGAGCTCACGTAATTAATGGACGCCCCTAATACCTCAAATTAGGTTTTAAAATATTTAAATTTTCTCCCGATTAAGAGTATTGAAATATTTAATATTTTTCCCGATTGAAATATTATATTTTTATCACTCACTTATTATTATTTAGAAAACAACTATTATAACACTTTTTTTTTCTTTTTACTTAACTGTAGACTGTATTTAAATATTTCCATAGTCTACAATTTATATAAATTGGGCGCAATATTTGAAATGTATTAAAAACATAATGAGCATTGCAGAGGTTCCTGTTGAAAATGGGGAATCCAGTGGAAAATATATAGTATTAAATTAGGATACAAATATATAAATATTCTGGAGTTTGTACAAGAAATGCTGACATTTCAGATTCTCTTTTCAGAAATCTCTCGTTTGGATAAAGTTAGGAAGATATTGAAGTTGTTGACATTAGTGAAAATATTAACTTATAAGCCATTCATAGCAATACAGTTCTTTGCTTTTATACATCACCGTTTCTTCCATATGCTGATGAACACATACCAGCCTGTCCGTATGTGTCTTAGCAGTTCAGACTAACATATCACTGATGTTGGTGTAGATACATCTGTAAAGCTGTATAACATATCAACGTTAAAAGAATCAACTGTTTTATTGACGATGAAGATACTGTATGGTCACACGAGAGAACTCTTGAGTCAGAAGTCGCTGGACTTGTACATATCACGGAGTAGCCGTTCGATGGGAATGCTACCAATGGTCCTTTTGAAGAATAGTTCCTTAATGGTTGCTGCATTGACTGCTCTCAAAGTGGGAAGCATCAATAATTGTTTACCAAATCGGAATGGTTGTGTAGGGTAGGCTGTCCGTATGTATTTGAGTGTTAGCTGTGCCTGATCTTGTAATGTGGCCACAGTGAATATATCATGCAAAACCCTCAAGTCCGGACCTCCAGAAGAGAGCACTATAAGATAGAAAATATTTCATATTAAAATAACAATAAATTTAAGGTATTAAACTTGTTTTAAGGAATGAATATTTATTTAACTTCTTGAATTAATTAAAATTTGGACGTCGCTACTCTTAAACAGGATTAATTCACAAAAATACTTAGTAATATTTTCCAATCCCATGTATCCGTAACTAGAGCTACATATATTATTATTATCTATATTTTAATAACAAGTATCTTATGCTATTGTGTTATATAAGTTTTACATCTTTATCATAAAAATTAACATCTTATATTACAAAAATCCGGTCTTAATGCATTAGAAATAATTTTTATAGTTTTTGTAGGTTTTTTTTTTAATTTCTGCAGCTGAAAAGATATATAAAATCAAATAGGCACTTATTTATTTTTTTAATAATTAAAATACTTCGTCGCAACACAGGAACATACCCACGAACATAAAACATTACATGTTTCGAAGAAATTACATCTTCATCTTCAGATAAAAATACAAGCAAAATATATGCCTTTTAAAGGACCTAGAACACAAATTATATCGTATTAACAATCAGATTACATAACAAACCTCATGGAAGTCTTATTGCAAAGTTAAAAGAGTTAGCATTGCCTTAACAATAGAATAAGTGATTTATAAACCATAGACCAAGACAATTTTTAAACTTCATTATTATAGCAGTTTTTAGTAAATAATTATCCTACTTGTTTCAAATTTAAAAGAAAGTAGCAATACCAATAGAACACGTGATTTATAAACCATAATCCAAGACACTTTTAATAGAAACTTCATTGTTGTAGCAACTTTTAGTTTTAATAATGACAGATTCAAAAAAATTTCGTAAATTATCATCCTTCTGTTGGCCAAAATCCATTGGTTTATCCGTCATTATTACATGTCCAGTATCCCTGTGATGCAAAGCAGTTAGGTACGTATAATCCCCTTTTTTAATTGTCCTGGAATGCTCACTCATATGGATATCCGTTTTACGCATCGTCTCTCCTATTTATCGACATCCAACACTCCCATTTTGACAATTAATACCATAAATGGTATGGAATTTATCCAAATTATCAATACGTCTCTTATTAAAATTGATTAAACGATTGATTGTGTAGTTTGCTTTATACACCAATTCAATATCAAACTTGCCTAGTATAGGGGCTAAACCAATTGTTGTTATCATCATTAAACAGAAGAGAAACATACTTAGGATTTGGATTGTTTACATTCATAATCCTCCTGTGCCGATGACCACGAAGAACCTTATTAATAGTATTATTAGGAAAAGATAGTGGATAATTATTAGCCTTACAAATATTACGGATATTATCAAGCTCTTGAATCAAAAGTATATCTTCAGTACAGACATTAACAGCTTTGTTGATCGCCCAACGGAGCGAATTAAATTTATATCTTAACTGCGCCGCTGATAAAAAATTCAAAGTAATATTAGCATTCGTATCCTTTCTATAAACCGCTGATTATTATTTCTTATAATCAATATATCCAGGAATGGGATTTTACAGTTCATTTCACTTTCCATGGTAAATTGGATATCATTATGAATACTATTAAACACCTCTTCAACCTTATGTTTGTTGGCAATGATAAAAGTGTCATCAACATACCTACAACTATAACTAATGTTGGATTTGACAACACGCTTTTTCCATAGTTTATCCTCGATGAAATGCATTGCAATTTCCGCTAATATTGCCGATGTGGGCAATCACATGAATAAACCGACAGACTGCGAAAATATCTCATTAATAAATTTGAACCACTGCAATTTAAACATATCTTCAATTATTTGCTGATGCCTACTATATTGGCCAAAATTAGTTAAAAGCGTTTAAAAGATATAATTTACCTTTAAAACATTACATTCGGAATCTCATTTTCAGATTCCCTTATCAAGTGGGGTCCCCCATTACATAAAAGAAGGAAAAAAAGTGAAAGATCTTTCCTGGATGGAATTCGTTTTCAAATGAGACATGGCGGCTGTGTTTAACCTTCACCGATATCCGGCTACCAGTATCAACCTGGCGGTCGCTTTTTGCAAAACGGAAATTGGCTTCTGCTATGAGGCGTGGACGTTCTATTGTGTCTTGATTATTACTTAAAAACCGTATTCCAGTATATTTTTTGTTGTTAAGTCTTG
>JAFIDM010040528.1:1642-13054 GCA_023159025.1 Thereuonema tuberculata
TCTTGAGATGCTTAAAAAGTGTGAGAAATAAAGGCACAGAAATCCGACTTCTAGGTGATTTAATCTCAAACCTTTCAGCATCTCCTGCCTATTGTTGTTTCATGGAACACCATTCAAATGTCTACAAACTTATAAAAGGAGTAACTTGTGATGAAGAACAATTGAAGTGACATTATTCTCTTATTATTAATTTTTTTACTGAATCTGTAATATTGGGAATTATTTTAGTGAATAACTAACATATATTTAACTAATCGTATCTAATTCTTTACCTGTCAGAGCAAGGATTTTAATGAAGATGATAGGCATCCAACAGACGAAATCGGTGCCGACGATGAAGGCGAACCGTTTGGCGATGATCCGATCCTGTTTTTCTTGAGTGGAACGTAAGGACACTGTGGAATCTTTAATGATAACGAACATCTTGACGTAGGCGAATGCAATGAAGGCGAAAGCGACGAAATTCACCCCGATAAACATTACCGCAGAATATTCCCAGGCTTGGGCAAAGGGGTCGTGGATGTGGAGCGGGAGACATACGCCGTTATTCCCGTAGAACTCGTCTCCGTAGTACGGGATGCCGAACAGAGGGAGGACGGCGATGGCTATCGCGGCCGTCCACACTGATACCATGCAGAGGACAGCGAATCCCAGTGTCCTTCGTTTCTGCGACAGCGGATAGATGATAGACGTATAACGGTCGAAAGTGATGATGGACAGGATGAAAACGGACGCTTCCGAGCTAACAGTGCTTAGAAAGCCACACACTTCACACTGCCAGCTCTGACGCCATTCCTCTTCGTGTCGAATGTATTCGCCTCGGAAGTGAAGATCATAACCAGCGATGACAAAGAGGTACAGGCCCATGAAGAAATCGGACAGGGAAAGGTTTTTGATGTAGAACGAATGAACCTGTAAGGAAAAAAAAAAATAATATTAAAAGGATTCTATGATACTTTTAATAAAGTACAGTATTCGGACAATTTTCAGTTTTACACTTTAGTTGTTTTTTTTTTGTTGCTTTTTTTTTTGTTATTTCGCAGCAGTATATTATTTCAAAGCAATAGTGTCAAAGCTTTTCAATATATGCTACATTTGAAGCAGAATTCAAATTGCTATTTTAAATTATTATCAACCGGACACTAGCCTTCACTGCCCTGTATCCAGAGTTGCTGTTAGTATCTTTTCTTACATTGTAGGCTAATCCTCTGAGCTTAAGCTATTCAAAATTTATTTTGTAGAAATCAGACATATCTAATTTGAAAGAGTATTTAATATATAGTATAAAGTTTTTATTACATTCTTGGGAAAAGAAATCAGCTCTTTTTAGATATTATTTAATAATACAACAACAAATATTTTAACAAAAATATTCTTACAAATAAGACAAGTGTAAGAAAAAAGCAGTTTTTTTGAACAATTAATCACATTTTCATACGAAAATAGGAGTAAAATTTTAATCATATTGTATGCAATGGCATTCTTTTTAAACTTATTCATAATTTAAATTACAAGCCTAATATGCTTGAATTAACAATAATCATCAAAAATCAGACCTTAGTTACATTAAAGATAGAATAACTCAAATAAATTGAAAGTTTGAACCACTCTTTGTGTGCCACACTTTTTCAGTAATAGTTAAAAATTAAATTTGCGATATTTCAATTTGAAAGACTGGGATGTGTCAAATAAAGGAGGATAATAATGAGCTGAAAAATAAAAAGATGATGATTGCATGAGGACTGATCCATTAGGTAGATGGGTAGATGCATTTGATAAAGAAATTCGAAATTATCTTTCAAAACGAAATGCAATATTGAATTCTCGCTGAAAACGTGGAGATTGTTCAAACTTTTAAATTTGTTCCTTCTTGAAGTAAAAATGTTTTTGAAAAAGCATCTTCTCTGTTAGAAATGAACTGAACTTTTAGTTAATAAGTCCACATTTCACTAGTGAGTTATTCAGTCACAAAATCTAGTCATATGAAGTTCAACTAAGTATGTACCGCATTATTCGTTAAGCTGTAGAAAGACACAATAAAACAAACAGTGTGCTATAAAATGGGTGTAGTAATATGAAAATCCATTGACCTCCAGATATTAAGAGTAAATTCTTAAATATAAAAGTTCATCGATTGAATGCATTGATTAAATATCACTCTGAAATTACTTGATCAATATTTAAGAGTGACATTTGTATTAAGTTTAGAAAATATAATCAGATGTATAAAAATCTGATTTAAATTTAATGAAAATTGTTTGAGCCACTCAAACCCATAATATTAATGATATAATCAAGTTTAGACAATAATTACCGAGTTTGATATTGATCAGTGTGTTGTTCTTTATTTTTCAGTGTTTTGATCCTTATATAAAATGACCAAGAAATATCAAAGTGAGTTTACAACCAACAAAATCTGATCAAATTAAACAGTAATCGTTAACTCATTTCTAATTCTGAATCAGACAAATGTGACTTTTTGTATTTTTTTCCATACGGTAGTAATGGAATGGAGGGTTTTTTTCCTTCTAAAATTTGAATCAATTTTTATTTGATATTTTTGTTTCAGCATTTTGGCTCTTATTTCAAGTCTCTAACAAATGCATCCACGTATAGCAAAATTCAGTAAAAAAGTAGACAATAACACTAAACTCTTATATGAATCAGATGACAAACGACCCTTCAAAACTAAAGACAACAAAATAAAAAACCAACAATTAATATATTGTGAAAATCAAATCCTTGGGCAACTAAACGCTCACCATAAAAGGAATTTGACCACAAGGAAAATAAAATAATAATAAATAAAAAATGATAAGAAAAACCCTCTAACGTGTGAACAAAAGAAACCAATTCATAATAAATGATAATGAATGCCTTTTGAGTGAAGCTGAGACCTTGGGACAGCCGTTTCGAGATTATGAGACTCTCCAGCCAAGGCTACTTCGCCAGTTTTCACAATACATTGTTTTTTGTTTTATTGTCTTTAGTTCTTGAGGGATCATTTGCCATCTGAAGAATATTTTTCTCTTTCCCTCGTACGCCTTGTGGTTCTTGCACTGGCTGATGAGAGCCTAATAAGTTCGAAACAGCTGTCCTAAGTCTCAGCTTGACTCAAAAGACATTCCATTATCTTAAATATAAAGCTCGGTTAATTAAAGATTCTCAATAATATACATACACACACATATACTCCTATCTTCGTATGTCGTGATTAGTATAGTAAACTCCCGATTATCCGCGGAATTGGGCGGCGCGGATAAGCGAATTCCGCGAATAATCCGAAATAGCACGAAAAAGGACGAAAATCAACACAAAAACGTTACAGTACATACATTATGTCATTGATAGGCATTTTTTTACCTTTCAGTCTGCTTCACGAGAAAAAACAACTGATTTTAGTAAACTCAACTATCCTGAATCCGAATCTATATTCAGAATTTTTGTATCAGGTCTAGCTTTTTTGTAATTTGCTACCTTAAACTCAAAAAATAAGAAATTTGGCGAACTTCCTAATTAAATTAAAAATAATTAATGGGATCATCTGAGTTATGAAAGTATTGATATCAAGACAAGTGAAAAACCTCAACTAACTAGTATAAAAAAACTTACATTGATTCTACTGATATAAGATTGGTTAGTTGTCTCTCGAAATCTTTCGCCGTTTTGATGCTCTGCGGTGATTCTCAGAAGTCTCCCTTTTTATGCACCAACAATAGTCGGCCAACATAGATTCCTTCCACTTACCCCGATATCTCGTTTCTGCTCCTCACTCATAGCACCGAAGATTTTCAGGGAAATAATTGCTGTGGCTGTGTAGAAAATGAAGTTTAACACTCATTTTGGATCCCAGTGTTTTGGAGTTTGTTAACATTTCATCAATAAGTTCTTCGTAATTTTCATCTTTTTTTTGTTTCCTAGGAAGTTTTCAGTCACGCACTTAAAAGACAACCATGCAGATTTTTCTGTTTCATTCATGACGGGCGTGAAATTTGAATCTTTCATCAGATCGCGTATCTGTGGTCCTGGGCCATTCCATACCAAGTCATCCAGGGCTTACATCCACCTGCCACAGATTTCTTTGAAAATTTATATGTTCAATGTATACACTAAGTTAAGAAAAAAGACAAAATTTTATCAATTCTAAGAATTAGTTTCAGAGTTATAGCCTCTGAAGTTAGTTGATTTGAACTTCCGAGGGCAATTTGGGCACCGAACGAGCTTCTACGTATTTGCGTTTTCCTGGATAAAATCAATGTTTATAAAGCTAGAGGTTTGAAATTTCATTCATTTGTTTTTAATTTCATACAGAATATGATGACACTATCAACATTAAAATTAAAACCTTCCATCATAGCGAAAACATATACTAAAAATAAAGAAGTATATTTTTTCGAAACTGTGATATGCATAAAGAAAAGAACTTAGAGCTAAAATCTCTCTCCAGATACCTAACACAACCATATATCATTGGAAAGAGTATAAAATTATCTTTCAAATGGTGAAATAAGATTGTTGGGGTTTTGAGTTTTAAGAGTTTTATAGCAATGTAAAGTAACAAATAGTATTTAAGCTAGGAATTGTTACACCGCCAATGCTGGGAGTAAAATATGGTTTTATGGCCTTAAAGTAAAAAGTACAAGATTCTAAAAAGTCTATTTAGCCTATAGATGGAGCAATATAGGGGTAAAAGTGAACATAAATAAGCCTATGATCATGCCAGTCTATGGATAGCAGGACTAGATTTTTCCTAGTCACCGAAAGTCTGGATTAAACAAAATCAGCTGTAAAACAAGTTTGAGACGGTTGGAATTTAAATTTTTATTTTTGAAAAGAAAAATACAATATGGAGCACAGCTTCAATAAAGAGTTTTACAAATTAAGAATTTATAAAAAAATTTTAACAATTTTTTTGAAACTCTGTCTGCAGTTGGGTCTAGATTAGCGAATGCATATTGTAACGTATAAGATAACCATAGGACTTTAATTTATTTTTACTTACCCTACAGGTTAACAAAGTTTCCAATTTTTACCCTACAAATTTGTCTCTTAGTAGTGTAAGTTATTGAAAGTCTTTCTCAAATGAAGTTTTGAAGTTGTTATAAAAGAATGAGGGATGAGAGATTCAATTTTCCGAAGAGTATATTCAATGAATTCTTGACGAGGAAGTAGCATTGTCTGTAGCATCATTCGGCCATCACTTACCCACTGAAAATTTGATTTCATCTTCATCATTAAAATCTTCTAAGATGTCTTCCAAATAAAGCTTCAGTGGCTCAGATGTTTTAGGACATTTATCACAGCGGCGCAGCATGCAATCTCTATTCTGTCGGTTACAAACTAACATATTAGAGACAGATTCTTTATCATGCTGATTCATTGATTAGCTAAAAGCTCCACATTTTGGTGGTATAAGCACACACTTACACAATGAGTGCCTGGTGAACCAGCCAATACACACCATTTTGGTCTCAGAGAGCAAAATTTAGAAAATCCTAATTTTAGCTGTGGATACTTATTCTTAAAAACAACAAATAGTTCATGTAGGTTGCATAAAAGAAGTCTTTTCTGCATGTACATATTTTTTTCAATACTAACACGATCTTTAGCACCTGGCATCATGTAAGAAAAGTCACCATCATGGTAAAACTCTTTTACAATATTTATTGTCTCTTCAGGGACCGTTCTACCTTTTTTAGATTCTGACAACGCCAAAATGCCTTTTTCATTCGAGAGTTCTTGCTTTTTGCACCAAATATTCTGACACATTAAATTCCTCCGCTAATTTCCGGCGAGACCAAGACTTTGAAGCGATTGTTAAAAACTTCTATTTTTTCATGCCTACTCAAGTCTGTCTTTAACTTTCTCTTTCATAACATTAACTAAATAATCGAGATCAGCAGATTGTTTCTTTAAATCATTTTCTTTTTTTTGTACCTTCAACTTTATTTGGTGATTCACTGGGAGAGTCTTTTATTTGTAAGACATATGATAGCTTTTTTTTGGGGGGGGGGGGTTAGCCTGTTCAAACTTTTTTTTGGCTTATTTTCCCTTTGAGCAAGCGGATAATGATTTAAGTTTCAATAGAGTTACATCTAATCCTAAAAGAGTCTCGTTCAGTTTATCTTTTTCAAACACTCTTTTTGCCGTTTTTAATTCATCTTCAATTTCATCATCACTTTCATGACTTATAACCATTTCTTCATTATCTGGCTGTGGGACAGGTTTTGCTTTTAATAATGATTTTCGACAGCTACTGCACAACATCTTTCCTGGCACTAAAGTAATGTTTCTATTTACCTTAACCTCTTTGCTTTTTCTAAAGTTATTACCCTGAACTCTTTTTTCTTTGATAAGGGGACAGAGTGACTCTTAAACGGATCACTATAAGTGTTTTGGTTCTTTTCATAATATTTTAAAATATAACACAAGTGATGAGAACAAATAGTGTCTTTCTCACTATAATGATTACTTGTGTGCCACATCAAAAGATCTATTTCTTTTTTGGACATTTTCTCAAAAATTACATAAATATCCTTGTTTGTTTGTTAGTGTAGTGTTTTTACAGCAAGAGGTTAATAAAATGCCAACAGTAGATATCAAACTAGGTCTATAGTCACTACTGCAAGCCATTCTTTCATAATTTAAAACAAAAGGCAAAAAAAAACAAAAAACACTTAAAATCATTTCACAATTTACATAAATAACTTCACATAGATAATAGTGGCTTCAAAGTGATTTTATAACGCAGGAAACTGACAAGTAAATTTAACTCTTAAAAAAAAAGCACAGCAACTAATTGATGTTCACTGGAGCATAGCTAGCTAAACACTGACAGTAGAATTGGCTGTTGGAGATGTGAGGGGGTTCATGTTCAGACATGATTGGAATAAAGTCTTTAAAATAGATAAAATAAGTGATAACTTTGGATATAGATTAAATAATTATGTTAAATACAAAATTTTCAAACAATTAAACATAAATTACAAAGATAATATTACATTTAAAGAAATAAAACACAAATTAATCTCTGACGTGGTGGATGGAAAAATTATATTAAAAAACGATAACTATTAGATTTAATTTTTTACTAAGATAGTAAACTCTCAGTCACATAACCAGGTATGCAGTTTATATAAGCATATCTAATGGGAAATATATAATATACATAAAAAAAAGAAAAAAAAATTAGGAAGCATAACATTTTGCAGCGTTAAAAATAATTTATTAATTTTATACTGTAATAAAACTCTTATAACTCAAAACCCCACCAATTTTTTTTCACCGTTTGAAAGACAATTTTATTCTCTTTCCAGTGATATGTGGTTGTGTAAGGCTATCTGGAGAGAGATTTTTGCTACATTGTTTTTTCTAAGTGAAGTACACAATTCCGTAAAATATTTTTTTCTTACATTTCAGAATTTTTTTAACTATGATGGAAAGTTATAGTTTTAATGCTCATAGTGTCATCTGATTCTGTGTACAATCTATAACAAATGAGTTAAGTTTGAAACCTCTACCTTCATAAATATAAATTTGGTAACAAAAAACGTAAATACATACAAGCTTGTTTCCGACCCGAATCGTCCTCGGAAATTAAAACTATCTAAAACTTCAAACGGTTATAACTCAGAAATTAATTGTAATAATTGAGTGAAACTTTGCATTTTTTCTTATTTTTATTGTCTCATAATGTATACAAATTTTCATTACAATCTGAGTACCTTGGGTGTAAAATCAAGTTTTGGCTGTATGATTTGGCATGGAATGACCCTCCTTCGAATATATCAGCTTTCATTTTTGCTTCGGTCTTTCTAGGGAATTTCCGTTTTAGATACGGAATTATGCTGCTTTCATTGCCAAAACTGGTAACAAATTGCTTCATGATTGCAAGTTTAATATGAAATGGGGGTAAAAGGAATTAGGAATAAGTAATTCGAACAACACATTTTTTTTCCCTAGGCACAAGATCTGATCTTGGAGTCCAGTTCCTTACCTCCCAGTGCTAGGAATGTTCTCTGCTGTTCCATTCACAAAGAAAGCAGGTAAACTTCGTAAAACCAGACTGCTGACCTAGTAGAACTGTTAATACCTTAAAGTCACCGCATACTGTCCAGAGATGTTCATGATGCTGAACCTTCTCTAACATTAATTTTAAACTGTTGTACGTTTCTTTTAAGTGAACAGATTATCCAACAGGTATAGAGGGATGTAAATTACCATTGTGGAGTAGAACTCATTTAAGGTTTCTTAAAGAATAGTTTTAAAAAATCTCAAATCAGTGGGATTATTTTCAAAACCAAGAGCGAAACTGTTTAAGAAACTGCACAAGCAGCCCCTCAGTCATTTGAGTTTCTATCCTTCGAATTACTTCAACAAGAAATTATTTCTTTTCACTAAATATGGATTTAAGTGTCTTATACCAACTAGCTTCAAGGAAAGGATTAATAAATACAGAGGCTAACAAAAGTAATAATGTCATTAATTAAAATATCAAAAATAAAAATATAAACATATGTTTTGAGTACTAAGTACTCAATTGCACATGCAATTGTATGAATTGTAAATTTTATATTTTATTATTATATTTTATAGTTCAGTAATGCCAAAACTTATAATTATAGTTTAATTATGTATGTATATACGTAGTGAATTTTGTCATAATAAGCATTTCAAGAAATTCCGTAAAATCATAATTTCTCAAAAACTGGACCTGATGAAACAAAACTAAATATGACTTTTGTGTTTACCCATAGTGTGGAACTGAAAAATATAAATAGTTTCTCAAAATGGTTGCATATCAGTGTTATTTTATTTTATTTTACTTTATTAACGGAAACGTTACCCTCTCCATGCACAACTACAACTAATTCTTTTGTTTCAAAGAACACTCAACTTACGAATTAGTGTACGTGAATGAAAGAATGTAAAACAAATTTACAACATAATAAAAAAAAAATTCAAGTTGGTAGCTTATTTGACAAGTCAGCTGTCTGACGTGTATGTAGAAGGGAAAGGTTCTCCCGTAATTAATGTAACCTGCCGGCCTAAGCTCCGCCCACAAGGTTGTTCTTTAAATTGTTTGTCTATAATTGTCTTCACTTACTTTGTTAGCCTCTTTTATTGTTTATCTAATTCTATATTTAATCTTTTTTTTTTAATTTCGTAATTTATTGTACAATAAAAAAAAAAATGGAAACAGGAGAGGTCCGCGGATAATCGGGAGTTTACTGTATATATATTTATTTTTAACTGCATGAAAACGAAGCGATCAAAGAGTTTTATGACTGACCCTAAATTAGAATCTTTACTAAACAGGTTGGCATTTCTACAGCATAGCATAAACCTATTTTTAAAATGTGCGAGTCCTAGGATATATTGTTTTGAGTCCTAGGATATATTTGGACTGAAGAGCTTGTAAATTTCGATTAAAAATCATTAATTATAACGAGAGATTGCATAATATAAAAATAGCAATCTTTACGTTTTTAGCTGTAGTAATAAAAACAGGCTGATGTTTTTATTTCCAAACTCATTTTTTTTTTTTTTCCATTATTTTGGACTTGGATAGAAGAAGGCGTAATTCATCAAATGGTGAACTCTCGCTCTCATTAAATCAAAGAAAAAAGAGAAGGAAACGGGAAGGATGATAAGAAAGTTGCTTTATCATTAAGGAAGATAATTTATGAGTTTAAACAAAGAGGAAATAAAAGATTAAAAAAAAAAAAACGAAAAAAAAATACCCCACATCTTCAATAAACTTGGTATTTTATCTTGGCAAGAAACTAATAAGAAAAATATCCTGAGGAAGATTCCATTAATCAAAAGTTAAATATTTTCACTTGAACTCAGTGGCAATCTTCTGAAAAATTGTGGATTACAACAACTAATGTTATCTATTGATAAAGAGCTCAGACTAAGCCTAAAACCTATCCGAACAAAAGTGCATTAATTATGAAAAGAAACTAACATTTATATCTGGTAACAATGAGACATTCTAGTGGAACGAGTTTGTATTCGATATCACCCAATCACAGTACAAAGGAAACATACCCAGGAATAACTTGTTGAACCTCTCATGCATGACGGGATAGGAATAGAAATCTACTAAAAGTACTATAAAGACTTGATTCTTTACAACTCATCTATACCACTTTTATCGTAATGTATGATGCCAATAAAGGAAATATCTTTACTAATTTACTAAAACAAATCAATAACTGCTTTGCTTTAGCTTAACTACTACAAATAACTACAGTATTTGAAAAAAGAAGACTAAAATGCACCAACATTTGAAAGAAAATTTCCGCAAAGGCAGTAATATTGAAAGCTGAGGAAACAATCATTTTTAGATTGTTTTAATTTATAACACTTCGAATGATTAAATAGTCGACAAAAATTTTATTATCAGTTTAAAGAGATTGAAGAACGTTTTCAAATGCACAACCCCACAAGCATAAAATCAAAAAGGTCAAAGTTCTATTCCAATGTTTTCATTATCATTCTCTGTATAAAATTATTAAATATTTATAACATCACATTGCGCCTCCATTGGTACAAGGTGACTGGTATAGATACTCGTAATACACAAATTAAAATCGAATAATAACTTTATGGCCCATATAAAAGCCTAGAATTATTAGTTAGTCTGAATCATAATACAATAAGCAATTTCTAGAACACATTAAATATACTTAAACTGAGAATTTATTAAAAGTATCTCTTATTTACTTCACAAAGAACTTGAAATAACTAATAACAATAAAACGATCTTTTGCAAACAAAATTGCTGTAAAACCTCTACAAAGGTGAATGGGTTCTGGTTTCACAGGAGATACAGTAGTTTGTAAAAATCCGGAAGACATTTGTTAAACGGGGAAGTAATTCACAAAAAATGGTTCCATGAATAAGAAATCGTTACCCTACACATATGTGTGAATACAGTTACCCTGATATAATTCTTATCTTCTTTATTCTTCTTTATTCTCCATAACAATATTTCAAAGACCTGATCAGTCTCCTTTCTCAAGTTATCAGAAACGAAATACATCTTTCTTTTTCCGAAATTGATGATTTTAGTCAATAGTAAATAATTTTAAAGGTAAGAAGTATATTTGAATTGAAGATATTTTGGATGATTCAAGAAACGAATATGATTTTTATAGAAACTGGACAGTAAAATTGGGGAACTTTAAACAGTTGAGTTTGTAAATTTGGAAATTTATTTGTGAAGATGTTGGTTTCATCAAAGATAAATTATGGAAAACTGTTTATTTACGGAAAATTATGGAAAATTGTGTATGAAATGTGTATCTTACGTCACATAGAAGGTTATACGTTCTCTGATTGTTATCATGCACATGGGTAGTTGTAAATTTCATGATTGTTATTATTTCATTCCGAATTATACGT
>JAFIDM010040529.1:0-13052 GCA_023159025.1 Thereuonema tuberculata
CTTTTAATGCTTTTTTTAAACTCCTAACTACACACATAAAACCAGTGCAATTATTGTTTTTGTTAATAAAATTTTTTTAAAAAATCTTTTTATAAAAATGTAGAAAGCGCCATCTATTGACAATCTGTTCATTTATTTATTACCACATTACCATTCGGTGACTGATCAAGATACCATGCGAATTATTCGCACGGGTCAAATCTATTGACAATGTGTCTAACTAACAAGCATGACAGCTGTTGAATTTGTTTATTATTTCTGAAAGCGAATTTTTTTTGTTGCGAATTATTCGCACGTGTCAACTACAGTTGGCCAAACCAGAGGATGACTTTGACCTTGAACGAGACCCATGATCTCTTAATCATTCCAGGACTAAGAGAGAGAAGATTAAAAATGGCGACTCTCCGACACAAAAAACCGTTGGCAGCAAAACAACGGAAGTTATTGCTAACGTTACTTCTTATTTCGAAAAGGCCTTATGACATGCTTACTTATGGCACATCAGAGAAATTGTTTTCGATCCCAGTGCTGTGAGTAAAAGACGAGACGTGAGTAAAAGAATCCCATCTTCGTCTTCGTGTTGTCGATCTCAGGGATGCACTTTCGTCAAAAAACCAATTGGGAAAGATAGGTGAGTGATTTTGAACGATTGAAACGAACGAATGAAAAAAAATAAATTTTTGAAATTATTTTTGATGAGAAATCAGAATAGTTCAAGAAAATAAATATCGTCTTTTTTTCCGTAAACTTCAAACTCCCTAAATGTTAACTTTCCCGCCCTAATTACAGACATATACAATCGATTCAAATTCTACTATTGTGACATCTGGTGGCCAAGGTCGTTCTCTGGTTTGGCGGACTTTAGTCTATTTATATAGACTAGTTATAAAGCAGAAGAGTTTGTGTGTTTCAACGCGCTAATCTCAGGAATTACCAGTCCGATTTGAGAAATTCTTTTTGCGTTAGATAACCCTTTCATTGAGGAAGATTATAGGCTCCATAACATCATGCTGTGACCAACAGGAGTGGAGTAGTAAACGTAAACGTTAACCAGTCTGGCAATCAGATTCAAAACAGAGGTCGAATACATTTTTAATGGGGGGAAGGGGAAGGAAACAAGAGTCAAAAAATAATATAAGTTACAATTATATCTATAATAACAAGGATATGGTATGATATAATTAAAATAATACAATAAAATAGTCATTATAAATATATAATAAATTTAATTAAGTAATTAAAAATATTTAAATAAAAGTTTAAATTCACAAATAATAGATTGAAAAAAAAAGGTGGAGAATCATTATGATTTACATAACATCGAGTACATTGAGAAGTATTCAAAAAGGGATTAAAGAAACCATTTCAATAGAACAAAAACAAAACAAATTAAAAAAAAAATACAATTTTGTAACACATTTTATATTGTTTTTTGATTCATGTTTCCTTCCCCTTTCCCCCATCAATAATGAATGTATTCAACCTCTATTTTGAATCTCAGATTGTTTATTTATATTTGATCAGTCTGCTTATTTGTAATTTGAAAATGGCACTTGGAACTATAATTGCCGTTATAATCTATACTACTATTATAAATCTATCGATAGAGAACCGAACATTACCGAGAAGGACCGAACTATCAATGCCCAGGTCAACAAGTGAGGTACCAAGCCATAAGGTTCAGTTATGTGGTCGGCTCCTTATACAATAGTTCGCTTCAGCGAACTAATTTTTGTGGATATGTTTGGTTAATTTAATTGAATAATTCTATGCGTTTCCAATATAATAGGTACTAACCGTAATAGGTAAGCGTACGTTTGACTTAATATATATAAATTTTAGGTTTTCGTTAGGTTTAATAAAATCAATTTGTAGGTAGGTTTTTTTTTAATTGGTTGTAACGATCATGTTAGGAATAGTTAACAATGTATTATAGCTACAATTAATTAAATATATTACTTTATTATATCTAGAAAATTATATCTAATAGTATAGATACAATTAATTAAAATACGAAAACGTTTCTTCTTCTTTGTTTGTTAAATGGCACTTTCAATAGTATTATAATGGATTCTGCCAATGTACGTAAACCTCAACTTTTAAACTAGTTCGATGGAATCAAAGATTAACTGTTGACAATTATTGTTCGGGGACTACGGGGAAAAGTAAAATCACAATTAATTCTTCACAAAAACGGCAAATAAAATAGTAAAGGACATTTTATTTTATTTAATAAGTAACAATTGCGGGCGGGTTGGCCACACGACAAGAACCGAACATTACTGAGAAGTACCATTTATTTTAATTTCCAGATGGTATTGACAGTAAATAAGATGTACATGTATTTTTTTTTTTTTACAAATGCTAGGGCTCCTAGACAGATCCTCTTTCTTTAGGCCACAACAAGGGGCGAGATATGATGCCGTTTAACCAACGAATCGTTACCCAGGATACGCCTAAAGGAGGCAGCATCAAGTAATACCCGCATGAATGGACAGAAGGAGAAACAAAAGAAAAAAACAAACATCCATGCCACGACCGGGATTCGAACCCGGGTACCGGCATACTAGCCGCAACGGCAGATCGCCGTCTTAAACCGCTCGGCCACACCAGCACAGCACATAGTTATATACTCATAATATCTATGAAACAGATTTGTATAATCATAATTTACGGCGGGTGAAACCTCAGGGCACAGCTGGTGTTTTATAATTGACTGAACATAGAATCTTCACTTGCAAATTTATTTATTTCCAATATCATAAAACGGATTGATTGTAATAGTAATTGATTTGATTCTTATCTTTATATAAAATACAATGACCTTTGCTTTGTTCTCCAGGTCAAAGCATTTTAAGTGTCTTGAAGCATCAGTGCTGTGATATACGGAGCAAAAAAATTTCAAGTCCATTGGAACTGCCTTGCTGAGGCTGGCATTATGCAACGGTGAGAGCAATAACATCCCATGTAACGAATCCAAACAGTTTTCCTTATTTATCTCAAAATAAAGTTACTTGGATTTGAGACATTCTTGTATTCACCGACTCAGTCGTATATGAACCCTTCCACACTTATTGTAAAAAAAAAAAAAAAAAACAAAACAAAAAAAAAATTATTTATTTAGCAAATTAATATCAAGATCGGAAAATTTACGACTTCCCAGCTCGCTGTGGCCTTCTCCGGATAACTCAGATATACTGCGGGTTGGCGCCACACACCTATATATCGATAAGGAAACATTAAAGCAAAAATATAAATCCTCTTTATTCCCTATCCCGCGGGAATTTCGAAAAATCCGGGCTTATTCTACAACATAAAGGGAACCTTTGTGCAAAATTTCAGCTATCTAGGTCCGATGGTTTGGGCTGTGCGTTGAAGTCAGTGAGTGAGTGAGTCAGGACTTTTCGTTTTATGTAGGTGGATGTATATATAAAACAAAATAGTAATATCTATGCGTTGACATTTAACGGTTTATTTATTAACTACAAGGTAATTAAATACTTCAAAATATCATGTTCTTGTCTTGTTAGATATCATTATTACTTAACCATTATCACTGCAAATAAACAAAGGAAACTTTTAAAAATATTTAAAATTTATAATTATAGTTCCTGTAACTATTTACGATCCTATTTTAGGTGTATTCGAAATTTGGGACGAAAACTATAACTTCTTTTACTTTGTGGTTTCTTTTTTACTATTATATAAACAATAAAGTGTATTTAATTATTTTTTTATAATTTATTTCATTTTTTTAAAAATGTAAAATGAATACAAAAATATCTATTTGTCTGAAATTGATTTTTGTTGTGAGTGGAAAATCTGGCTGAGAATGTTTTTAAAATAAAAGGAGATTCTTTTAACTAAAAAAATAAGCATTTCAAATATCAAGTATATTCATTAACATAGAGGATCTTTAAAAAAATAGTTGATTGAGAAACAGAATTAATCTTAGAAAGATTGAAGAAAGTCAGGGAGAAACAACATTGAAACCACGGAAGATAGATTTGTTTTCTTTAAAATGTTATAATGATTTGAGACTTTATATCTGACTGATTATTATTATATATCTAAAGAAGAAAACCTTTTAGATTTAACGATTTTAAATTTTTACCATACATGTATAAAGAAACATTAATCGGATTAGATTAGATTAATTGAAAGTGGGTGGCATGACTGCCGAGCACGTCGACCTGGAAGATCTTTTGTACTATCCCACGGAAAGAAGGACAGACGGAGAGAAAGACTGAGAAAGGATGGTGTGAGAATTGCAGGGGAAATGGGAGAACCCCGGTAAAACCTGCCCAGCGTCGATCGCCACCATCAAGGAAACCCACATGAGAACCGAACCCGGGACTCAGAGGTGAGAGGCCAATGTCATAGCGACATCGCCAACTGCGCGGCCTTACTCGTATTAAGTATACCTATTATGATTTTAATGGAAATTTAAGTAAGTTGCTGATTAGAACTTTGTAATTTATATTATTTAATAATCTATATCCATAGTTATTTTTAAAAATGATTAAAATAAAGCCAAACGCAGAAATATTTTAAAAAAGTTTTAAAAAATACAAAGGATAAAAGAAACACAACGTTTCGACTTGCCTGCAAGTAATCGACCAAGTCATGACTTGGTTGATGACTTGCAGGCAAGTCGAAACTTTGTGTTTCTTTTATCCTTTGTATTTTTTAAAAACTTTTTAAAAATATTTGTGCGTTTGGCTAAATTTTAATCATTTTTAATTAATCAACGCACGTTAAATAATTGTAAATAGTTATTTTTAATATCCAAAGTTACAGTTTATTCCTTTTTGAAGATTATACAGGGTGTATCTGAAATGTGTTGCAAAACCTAAAGGTTGTATTTGCATGAATAAGCAATGAATAAATGTCTTATAAACGTGACTCAATGCTTTATTTCCAAGATATGAACGATGCAACAATTTCAGCCGTACAGCCCGAAGACTTCTGAACCAACTTTATCCTGACTTTTGGATTGGAAGAGGAGGATCAACAGCATGGCCTGCTCGTTCCCTGTGGAGTTTTTCCTAGGGGGTTTTCTTAAAGCATTATTGTACGCCACACCGATTCCTGACGCCCACGCACTGCATGATCACATAATGGATGGGTGCAACACAATTCGGCGTGCACTTGGCATCTGCGACCATGTTCGGCAGTCGATAGAACGACGTTATGTTGCATGCATTGCGGCCGGTGGAGGACATTTCGAGAAATTTCTGAGAAACAGAGCGAATGTACCGCCAAACCTCTGTATTGTTGCATCGTTCATATCTTAAAAATAAAATATTTCCAGACCCATGTTTATATGACATTTATTCATTGTTTTGCGTGATTGAATAAAACCTTTAGGTTTGGCAGTACATTTCAGTTACATTCTGTATTAAACTGAATGTTATAATCTTTAAAAATCTTTGGATATAGAAATGAAATTCATTTAATTTTTAATAATTTCTTTAAAATTAATTATGAAATTTGACGATAATTTTGAATTTTTAAAAACTACAAAAATATAAAGCAAAAAATGTTTTACTTTCTATTTTTAAAAGACACTTTTAGGTTTCTCTTTTTTTAAAACGACAGTAGAAGATGAAATATTAGTTTCCGAAAAGAAAAGTCTAACTCAGTCTAAGAAAAGTCTATTTATGTCTGTGTTTTAAAAATTTGAAAAGATCTTCTTGAAAATTGACAGTATTGAAGAGTCTTTCTATTTCAATTTCTCTCTTATTTAAGAAATATCCATTTGAAGATAATAAAATTACCTTACAAACTCCATCGAAAGACAACAATTTTCTATTGACTGAATGCTATTCTTCCTTCCTTCCTTTTGTCTATTTGAGCCAACTAAGGACCACGGACATTAGCCCCATATGACGGTCGTATGATGGTGGAGCTAGGAAAGTTCAAAAGGGGGAACGAGATTCATTTCAAGTACAGGATAACACTAAGATATTAAGTCACAGATACAAACGGAGGAAACACAGAAAAAGAAAGAAAAGCCATGCCAATCCCGGGATTCGAACCCAGGTTCTGACACAACGACCGCTCGGCCACGCTGGAATAACTTGTATGTTATTCTATTTTATGATTCCTTTTTTATTTTCCAAATGCGTTTATAGAATTAAATCTTATTGGACCGAATAAGATTTGTTTGGCCTATTAGATTTCTAACAGTGCACTGATGTATTCTTTCTTCTTGTTGAATAACTAAAACAATGATTTTCAAACAGCACTATTATTTAGTCGAAAAAAGAAACTTTTCAGATAATACTGAGACATTATAAATATAACTTTTTATTTTTATCAAGTATTACAAAAAAAAAAATCGTTTTTAAGTATATTCTTTGTTTTTAATTAAGAACAATGTAAGTTAAAGAAATAAAATGCAAGCAATGAAATTGAAAAAAAAAAAGTTGTTGAAATTCGTGATTTTTTATTGTTTTTTGTTATTTTATATAAAATAAGTGATTTTTTGCGTGTGTTGTACTATCACGCTTGATTTTTTTTACATGTCAGTCTAATATTATCAGCTCTAAACATAAATGCTTACTTAAATAATAGACACCTGATTTGAATTCTTATTTTTCTTATATTTCCTTGAATCACTTCAGAGTTCACTGAAATTAAAATTCATTTCAATAAATTATTCTGCAAATTAGTTCTGTTAATTTGCATCTCTTTTCAAAACTAAACAAAATAAAGAGATTGAAATTAATCTGTTGATTTTTTTACTTTTAAACCCTTGATTTTTCAGAAATTCTCTGTACTTTTTAGTTATCGGAAGCCGAGTGGGTCTAGTCGCATCGGGCGTTTGAGTCTTGATAAGGGTAGTAAATGTAGTAATATACTAATGTTCTAAACGAGAAAATTTATTTTCTTTTAAAAAGAAGGGATTCCGCAATTGCAGACAAAATACTGTCGAAGATGTCCTTCCGCCTATTGCAATGCGTAAACAAAGAACATTTCTACCTAAATAATTTTATGTAGGTTCTTTAGCTTACACTCAGTTTTGAAGGAAACCACGTGTAAATGCGAGTGCTCAAAATAGGTGAACTTCAGATAATCGAAAAATACTATCCTCTCCACACAATTATCAAAATCAATCAGTAGCAATAAATTATTATTCCATACAACTAATTGATTAAATTTATTGACAATATGAAACGTGATGTGAGATGATTTGATTGAATGTTTCGTGACTTCTCTGTTGATGGCAGCAATTATTGAAGAGACATTTAAATAAAAGAGAATGAAAAGGTATTAAAGGTTTTAGAAAAATTTGAAATAAAATCAACGTGAGATTTGATAGTAAATAAGATAGTAAATAACATTCAAAATTTATTGAAATCTGTCGATTGAATATATTGAAAAAGATTTATTACCTGCATTTATTGAAGTAAATCCTATTCTAGTTCTTAACTCAGCTTAAAATAATCTTTAATTAATATATAATTAATATAAGGTTAAGGAATATAAGGTTTAAGGGTTAAGAGAGTGAAGTACCAAAATTTTAAAACAAACTAAAGTATATCCTAAGCTATTCATAGCTGAATGTCGTCTGTGGGAAAAGTTCTTTTTTAAGACTGAGAGAGGATGAATTTCTAAATATATGCAATACCAAAGCTTTTTAAGATAGAAGGTTGGCTCTTACCTGGATTGCAGGCAAGATTGGATTGCAGAGCAATTTAATGGTTCTACACCTAATAACTCAAATTAAAAGTTTTGAAGTATTTACATTTTTCCCGATTGAAATAATTTTTTAAGATGAAATGAATTATAATTTTTATCTTTAATGGTAACTCAAATTTACTTTCCTTAAAAAATATCTTTATAAATATTTTCTTTATGTATTTAAAACAGAATATTTCATTGATAAAATATCGTATCTAATTTCAAAAAAATTTGCACTGTAAGGAAACTCAAAGTTTTCCTAGACTACAGTAATGTTTTAGAGAATGTAAATTTGCTAAACTCTATTTCAGTGAAAATGCAGGGAATCCTTGTTCAAAAATTAACTAAATGAAACTGATTAAATTAACCCAGTTTCTGAGCTCTAGACTTTTTTTCTTAAGATTGACATAAGTTGAAGTGGTTATAAATTATCGGATAAGAAATAATAAAACCATTTAAATTAACGACTTATTACAACACACGTAAAACATCACTTATTTCTACAAAAAAACAAAAACCAAAAAAAACAACTTTTTTTTTTAATTATTTTGCTAGCTTTTTTTTTTTTATTTTTCATTATTCTTAATTGAAAACAAAGTCAATATAGTTAAAAACTGATTTTATTTTGTAATATATGATGAAAATTACAGTGAAATTTATAATTTCTGTCTCAGTATTATTTTTAAAAAGTTCTCTTTTTCGATTTATTTATTGATTTTGTAGTAAATTCCTATTTATTTATGAGAAATAAATAAATATAATTATTATTTTAAAGGGCTATAATTGTATTTAAATGAAGTGAAGCGATTAAAATTTAAATATTAGAACGTAATTATTACGTCAGAGACAAGTTGCATAAAAGAGGCAAGCCAGCCTCAATCTGAATCATTTGTCGTCGTCGTCTTCTCTTTTCCGTCTCTTTGCTTGAAGCGTCTTTCGTTAGCATTAACGAAGTCGAGTTGACTTCGAAGAATTAATCAGTTAGTAGTAACGTTGTTTATTAAGAGAGGTCGTGTCTATCGACCTGCGTATGTGTGACGTAGGATTCGTCAAAGAAAAGCGAACATCATCACTTGGTTTGTGCATCTGGCAGCGGGAGGTTTGAAATGGTCTGGCCGTGTTTGTCGGGACGACAAAATGGACTACTCCGAGCCTCATAGAATAAATGCAACGTACTCAAATTATTGTAAGTAATGAACTTATTTATTTGTTATCCAATGAGGGATATGGAAAGAAGATTTCAACTTGCCAGGTTATCAAGAAACGAAAATAGAGTTTAATATCACATGTTCGCGTGAAAAAGTGGAACTGTGAAACGGAATTAATTATTTACCTCAAGTTAAGAATATTAGTGGAACTGAACTATTCATTAATAAATCTCAGATACATTAGGAATGTGATTTATGTTAAAGAAAATAAATCGTGAGAAATTATGCTAATGAGGAAATTTAGTTATAATAAGAAGACGCAAATTAGAGTAAACTATTAGAGAATATTTCTAGAGATTAAATTAAAGAAGATTATCATTATCTTTCAAAAGAAATTAAAAGGTAATTACGGAACTGAACATTTAATTAAATTAAACGAAGATAACTGTGACATCATGAGGCGTGACGAATGTTAACTAAGAGAAATTGGTCACGTATATTTTGGATAAATAATTTTCACATAAGGGTTAGGCCAATCGCGTAGATTTGCACGGGTGAAAAGTCATAGGATTATAAACATCATTCATACAAGTGAATTAGGATAATTACTAATTTAATTCATGCAAGTGAATTAGGAAAATTAATAATTTAATTCATACAAGTGAATTAGGAAACATTATTAATTTAAAATCATACAAGTGAAAAGCTGGGCACTTATAAAGTGTAAAACGGAAAGTATTAGTTGCGAATACTTGTGGAACTGTTTCCTGAACGTGAATGAACACTTGTGGATATGAACTATTATTATGTAAAGATTTCTATAGATGGAATCTATGCATTTGCTAGCAACGCTCTGCTACCCCAGTAAATGGAATTTTGTATTAGACTGAGCTATTAATAATTATTTTCAATTCTATAAAAAAAAAAAAAAGAAAGAAAATTACACGAATTGTTTAACCAGAATCAATTGGTTGATTAATTCGCTAGTGATTAGTTTCGGCTTAGCTATATCAATTGTGGAAGATTTACTTCCTACATTATATAATACAAATTACAATAAAAACAGATTTATTTTAATGTTTTAGACCGCTTACAAATGTAATATCACAAATATTATTACGGTAGTTTTTAAAACATTTTTCTTTGTTTTTTTTTAAAAAATGAAACAATATTCATTAATTGAATATATGAGAATTTTCAAGTTGCAAATGTAGCTCATGCTAAAATAGAAACTATTCTTCTAAAGTTTTCAATAAACACTTCATGAATTGAATTGAAATCCTTAACTTAATAAAAAATTATTTGCAACGATGCCGCTAATCCTGCTATCCCTACAAAATGTGTTCAGAGTATTGATGGTTTTATTCCAACCATACACTGCCCTTTCAATTCTTGAAGGCATCAGATAAAATTCAAATTAACAGAATTCCTAAATAGGTTTTCTAAAAAACATTCACAATATATTCAAATATTTATTACTTTTACAACTGTAAACCAATATCATTTTCTTAGTTTTAATATTAGTAATTTCATGATCATTTATTCATTCGAAACAAATAAAGTGGAAACGAGGCTTATTAGTTCATTGCAGAAATCAAAATGGAAATTTACTGAAAACAAGAACTAATTCAAGCAAACCTATTTTAAAGCTGATAAAATATAACTGATGGTACTAATGTATTTCAAGTACAATTTTTAAAACTATCAATATACTATTAGCTTATATTGGTAATATCTTAATACTCTAAATTTTGTATTTGCATTTTTCCATGGGCAAAACGTGACAATCTAAGGTAAATTTAATTTCAGACAGATTTTCAAATTAGATATACTTTTGTTATATTTTAGAAATCGTCGTGAAAATTTTCAAAGGAATGACAGAGAAGTAATGACTAAGATTATAATGATTTCAGAAAAAATAAAAAAAAATCTTTTTTCGTAAGATATGTAAGCACAGAAGAAAAGAATAAAAGAGATTTTTAGATTATTAGGAGTAAATAATTAGCAAAATCTTCTTCACGAGAAAAGAAACCCGTATTTTTTACTGGACCACAGGATGCACGAACTTAGGTGTAGGTGCCTTAAGAAAATTTATCAGTACCAAAAACGTGTCGTATCTAGGTAAAGAAAATATAGTTTTAAATATGAAGTTTCATTGAGATCAAATAATTGTATTTTTCTTTGTTAACATGTTTCCCAAATTCCCGAAAAACAGACATCTCTCAAAAAGAAAAAGAAACTAAAATTTGTTGTTGTGAGTAAATGACTTAAATTTCCATTCAAATCGTAATATGTATATTTAAAACGATTAATTTTTCTTTACACATATGTTAAAAATTTATCATCTTTGAATCTTAAAATGTGTAATCTCTAGCTGTATAGTAATAATCAATCATATGTAAAGTCTCAAAACATTATGACATTATTTAAAGCAGAGTTGAAAACTAGATTAAGATTTATTTCAATAAATCAACGGAATAAATCTTTTTCAATATATTCAATTGTGGTCATTAACAGATTTCAATAAATTTCTAATTTTATTTACTATCCGATCTGCCGTTGTTTTGATAAAACCTTTAATACCTTTCCGTTTTCAAATCTTTGAACGACTGTTTAACAGTTGTGCCATCAACAGAGAAATTACGAATCATCTCACATCACGTTTCCTAATATCAAAACATTTAAACAATTAGAGTTATATTGAATATTAATTTATGACTACTGATTGCTTTTGATACTTATGTATAGAGGATAATATTTTGCGATTATCTGAAGCCCACATATATTGTGCAATCGCATTTACACGTGCAATCCTTCTGAACTGAGTTTACGAGAAGCCATCCCAGGCTGTTGCAGACGCACCAGTTGCCGCAGACGTTAGGGACGCTCGTACTTCAGGGAACAACGCCGGGAGAAAACATCTCTAGCCGTTACTGACACACCGGTTGCCGCCGGATTCGAAGCCCTGTGTTCAACAAGTAGCCAGTACGAGAAGAAACTTCAGAGAAGTTACGTAGAAGCCCTAGTGACACCCGTGGGACACGGGTTGAATACGTTACAGCGTTCATGAACTTTTACTTCAACGAACAAACAATAAAGTTAGTAATAAAGTTAGCTCAATAAAAGTTACTCTCAGGTGAAGATTCATTCTCCTATCGTATTAAAGATCAACCCTCCCCCCCTGCCACCGGAGTACAGTGGACAGTCTATCTATTGCCCCACACGCCGGTAGCAATATTCTTACAGCTGATTTAAAATAAATAGCTTTTGATGTATGATTTTTATCTATTAGTCATTTCCGAATCTCAATATATTCCCTTTTTTTTTTCTTTATTAAATCTGGCTTTTTTTAATACAACAATTGCTTGGCTTTTATTTATTCCTCATTTCTTATTTACAGTTTCGAATTCTTTCTTTAAAACTACAACTCCAGATCTATAGGTTGGATGTCCAATGTTTATTTACAGAGGGAGACACTCGTAACTATTAATCTCTATGGTAAAAGTAGCAACTTGTCTCTTTTAATTATCATCAATATGTAAATTATACTGTTTCATTCCTTAAAATTTATGAAATTTATTTTAACGATTTCTTCCTTTTTAAGAAATAAAGTTCTTAATAATTATGGACTTTATAACTATGTAAACTTTTAAATGTAATCATATTATTTTTTCTATTTTCTTCTATTATTTTAAAGCGGAAGTTCTATTTGCCTATAGCTAATCAATGTTCTATTTCTATATTTTTATTAATAGTTTTAACTTTCGAAAACACATTTTGTAGTTTAAAACTAGAAAATTTTAAAACTATAAAACAATAAGCCAACAAGGCACAAAAGAAAAGAAAACAATTCACCCCTGAGCTATCATCGCATCGGCGGGCGTCGGAAATTTCATGTTATTTGACTTTTAAAACTATGGTATTCAGCAATAAAGCAAAACTGTATAAGCTAGATATTTTTTTAGTAATAATTTAATTTTAACAAAAAGGAGAGACGAAATTAGAAATTCGTTACTAATCAAAAAATTTCGAAATTCTTATGTTATTAGCATCTTATTAAATTTCTCATTGTAATATCTAGAATAAGAAAGCAAAGAACAATAAAATGCAGTATTTTGCTTGAAATTGTACATTTTTTATGAAGACTTATAGAAAAAGATATTTCAGGAAATATTATTAGCTTATCTTCCAATAGAAAAAGAAGGCTTATTAAAT
>JAFIDM010040530.1:2889-13047 GCA_023159025.1 Thereuonema tuberculata
AGTCCTGTTAGCAACCATTTGTTCCTATCAACAGGTGCTGTTTTATTCAGTGATAGTAACTGAATAATTTGTTTTATATAAACATTTTTTTTTTTAATTTCTTTTTTGCCAATTGGTGTTGACTTGCTTTTAGTTTTTTTTTTTGGTCCTGTTAACCTTTTTTAATTGATACTATAAATTTTTACATGCATTTGAATTCTAATTTACAAATGATTGTAAATCAAATACACGAAACTATAAACTACATATAACTATACAAATGAGATAAGCTTAAAAAATTTATAAACACAAAAATATAGATAAATACATAAATTCACATAACCTATTACAGACGTTTTGCTGTGTATAACAGAAATTTATACCTGAACATCCATTTATTCAATATACGTATAACAAAAATATATATTGTTTTAAGATTGTTCATTTGAATTCAAATGAGTAAATTAACAAACATACAATTACTTAAAGATAAAATAAATCTTATTTCACTTCATCTTCTTCTTTTTTAATTATTTATTTTTATTCTTTAAATTTTCATAGATTCTACAATCCAATTTCTTATGTCTCTCTTAACAGCAGAAATTCTGTCTTTGTTTGATAGCGTTTTTAGATCAAATCATGATATATCTTTTATTTTATTTGTTTTTCCTTTTTGTGTGCTTTACATTTTCTGACTATTTCTCTGCTAATTTTAATACTGCTTTTCCAGTCTGTCTCAGTCTTATTAGTTATAATTTTTATTTTGTTTTTTAATCTATTTTTATAAAGATTCTAATACTTTCCTGTTTCAAGAGATGAATTTTAAACTGTTTGTGATATAATGGTTTCCTGTTGTTGTTACCGTGTAATTAATCCTACACATGACCCTTAGCTATCATGGACTAATATGGAGAAAGAATTATCCTGGATAATCCTGGAATTCAGTATTTTCTGAATGAAGATTTAAAGTTACTTTAACTGTACTTGATGAATATATTAATCACATTTATAATCATCATCATCATCATTGTCCCTAGCTGGCAGGTGGTGGGGGTTTTCCTCTCAACCAGTACGCTGCTGTGGGTGCCTTTGAACATTGAACTTTGCAAATGATCTTCCTCCAATCATGGCGGTTTCCGGCCAGGACTTTGGCTTTGTCAATTGATATGTGAAGGCTCTTCAAGTCTTCCTTGATAATTCCAATCCAAGTTTTCTTTTGGGCACTTCTCTGGGTTTTCCAACTGGTTGGTCGTTCTTTCCGTAAAGCTTTGTCGGACATTGTTCATACGACAAACGTGTCCAAACCACTGATTAATATATTAAGTAGTAGAACACAATATACTGATGGAAATCCTCGTAAGTGTGAATTTTGTTGAAAAGGTTTTTCACAGGAAGGGGTTTAAATAAACAATTAATAACACTCAGGAATAGAAAGGTTTATAATAACCCTAATAGATTACATGGTCTAATATGGAAGAAAGTTTATCTGAAAATTCTGGGTGCTTTCATTTCTTGAATGAATATATAATAAAACATTTAACTGTGTAATATCCATAGTAAATTTGAGTACTGCAATAGCATAATCACAATATACGTAGCTTATTTACAAGCAATGTAAGTAGAGCAATATGTAAAAATAAACATACTGGAATACAGAAATAATATAATTAAAGACTTATGGTGCCTTAGTGGATTTAAATTATCCAGAATATTTTTCAGAAAATCTCAAATCTAGACGAAACTGTATTTAAATGAAAAGCTATAGAAAATGTGAAAAAACAAAACAAAACTCATGAGATCCCTAAAATGAAAATATTTGATCATAAACGTAAAACATGAATTTTAGGCGATGATAATATTAAAGAAATTCCCTGGTTTGATTTTCACATGTTATCTTCATATATTATTATTTCGTACCATATTTTATGATATTTCAAGTTTTTATTTATTTATCTATTTTATTTTATTTTTACATTGTAAGTTGGTATTTCTTTAATTTATGAAGCTTTCTTTATTCACTGTAGTCTTCTATTAATATTGTTTTTTAATGTATGTTCTGTTTGTAGTGAAGAAAAAGGGAATGAAACTTTAGAAAAAAAAAGAAACGAATTGTAATTTGCATTACATCAGCAAGTATTTATACATTATTCCCATTTTCTATCATGTTATGTTTACATTTTGTAATTTATATTTGAAAATTATTGAATAGATATGGCATGTTAATTCATACAAATCAATAATACACTGAAGCTCGGTTATAACGCGGTCGTTAATATCGCGAATTCGGATATAATGCGATTTGGTCTTGGACCCCTTCTATTTTGAAAAACGTATATAATTGTAAAATTGCAAAATTCACCGTTTTTCGCCTAAAATCAAATCAAAGGTGTAAATTAATATGCTTGTTTCCTTATTATTTACAGTAATTGAGACTATATATCCACCCTAATGTCACGAAAATGCATCAAATACAATATATTTTTAAAAAAATACCAGAATCGCGGACTTTTTCATTTAACCAAAATGAATATCGAGATCTATTAATATCAAGAGGCCCATGTAATCTAATAGGCATATGAATACCTAGTTTCGATCCAGGTGACTCATCGTTTGTACAAGATGGCAGCGCCAAATCGATTTTGGCTAATATAACCCATCAAAGTTTGGTCCTGAAGGAGGAGTGAGACATGATACTGTATATGTCCTTTTGTTGAGGGATTTCCTCACTCCGGGATGAGATATAATCTCGATATTTCGGCCCCGCGCCTCGGGCCTTCTTCGGGAGATGTTTTAAAAGTTAATCACATGAAGGTGAACGCATAACGACCGACTTCCGTCTTTGTTTTATCGGGAGAGTTGCTCATGTTGTTGGTTCCGAGCAAATGGTGACTGCACTGAGAGGAGAGGGGGTGGACGGAAAGGGAAAAAGGAAGAAGGAGACTCCTTGGGGACAATTTCTTAATTGCGTGCGGGGACAGCCGGGAAGGTCTCTTCGAATTCAAAAAATCTGTTAAATTACAAGTCAGCAAGGTCAGCAGGGGAGAAGAATTTGAAAGGTAAAATGAAATGAATTGAAACAAAATGTAAAAAAAAGTTTAAAATGGAATAAAACCAAATAAAATAATTAATATGTATGAAAATATAAATAACTATGTGGAAATAATTGAATGATAGACGTGGGAAGATTGGTAAGAGAAAGTTTGCTTGCAGAAGTAGCCAAGATTTCCTACACTCATGCTCCAAAGTTAAAGAGAACGGTAACTTCGGAGCCTTCCAGGCATCCAAATGTCACGAAACTTAGTGATTGAAAATATTTAAATATTGAAATCTTCTTGACTTACACCTCATTATGTATTTTGATTAATAAATTTATACTTATATTAATTACAGTTCAGTTCAGTTCATTATTTTATTGAATTTCTTTTATTAATCGTTGAGTTAACATTGATAATGTCATGACTGGCGACGTTTGTTCCAGAGAAAATCGATCGCGATGTATTGACCATATATGGCAAACCTTCCTTTTTGAAAACTACTGTAAGTCTAGTCAATAAAAAATTTAAAAGTAATAAAGTGATATTTTTTATTCAAACCCCCCCCCCCTTCCTGTTAAAATATTCATTACAAGGGAAGATGGATTTCCATAGAATTTTTATGGATTGCGAAAAATTACCGTTTTCGAAAGTGGGTCTCGGCCCATAAAATTTTGGGAAAACCTTGTCTGTTCCACCAGAAGGCAGTTGGATGGGTCTGGAACGTACATTGCACGTTTGCTCCGCAAGAACATCTTTGACTCTTTCTGTGTTTTTCCCATCTTTTTTGTTTTGTGTTTACTTTGTATTAGTAGGACCTACTGCACATTTCACTAAACTCGGTGATATTTGAATGCCTCGAAGGTTCAGATATTAAAATATTAATTAATTCAAATATTAAAAGGGTGAGATCGTGTTTACAAATGACATCCCAAAACAGCTGTTTCTAGCTTGATTGGCGATCATCAATTGGGAGTAATCATTATAAACACACTAGATCTCATACAGAGGTGCATATATATATATAAGTAGGCATGGAAATGGCACCTCCTGAAAAACTAAACTAAAAACAAAATACACATTAAAAATAAAACAAATAAAATTCTTGTACTGCCCTCCGGCAGCCTCTAAGAATTTTTTATGCCCAATTAAAATAAGAAAAGAAATTACGATAACAAAATAATTATCCACAATTAAAATAATAAACATGATCTCACCCTTTTAATGTGTTTGTCCAATTTTTTAGGCACTTTTCTTATTTTAATTGTGCATAAAAAAATTCTTAGAGGCTGCCGGAGGGCAGCACAAGAATTTTATTTATTTTATTTTTAAAGTGTATTTTGTTTTTAGTTTAGTTTTTCTGGAGGTGCCATTTCCTGCCTACTTATTTAGTCAAATGTTATGCGATAATAAAACAACCTAATAAGCATATAAGTGCATACATTTGAAAAATTGATAAAACAATTAAGTAATTCAGATATTTAAGCTGTAAAGGTAAAATACTGAATACGTATTTTGAATATAATAAAGAATAATAACACAATTTTTGGTATCTCCAAATATTCAAGTGAATATTACTTTGTTATTTTGTATGCTGGTATTGTTTAATGCAGAGCTTCTGTATCTGTGTAATTGTACTAAACATTTAGCTCCACCTCGTCAAATGCTTCTAGAATAAAATCTTAGATGTTAACTAACCTGGTCAAACAGAAATATTGAGCCGTGGTTGAAAGATCAAAGACAAGGGATTAAGAAGATTATCTGGCGTTGTGGGATTAAGACAGTTCCTGGAATTGAGATCTTTCCCAGTTCATCTATATAAATAAAAATATAAATGTTCGTTTGTTCAAAATGTTAAATCTCCGAAAGTTCTTCACTGATTGCTTTGAAATTTTCATACAACGTTGCATTCAAATACGCTCGTGTTTTTATATACCTTTTATATAGAAATCACACCTGTGACAGGTAAAAACATACTTTTTTTGAAAAACAGTGCCATCTGTTGGCGTAAAAGCAACACATGCAATAATAAACATTTCTCAAGCCGGACAGCGTGCTTCTTGACAGCTGCTGTCACTTTGCATTTTAAACGTTTCCAATTGCATTGTTAAATTGAATTTTCACTTGAGGATGCACGGTTGCGATCACCTTCTGCCGCTTCAGATCTGCTTCGTTCTCAACTGAATGCGACAGGCTGAGAGTGGCTGAAAGACGTCAACAAGAAACAGCACATCAGCGTCAAACATGATTCCATGCTCAGCAATAATGTGATTACAATCCTCTTTCATTCCGGAACAACCCAGTTGATGATCATATCTTTAGTTGTATTAATTAGTAGAATTCACATTTGTTGAAAATTTCCACGAAGTGTTTTTATTAACATTATCAAAGAAAGATAGGGAAAAAAATCTTATTAGTATAATAGGAAAAAAATGTAATCTATATATATATAATAAGGTAGGGATAGTGATTAGTAAACCAATCACAGTGCTTCGCAATGGCTTCTGAGTCACCTTTACTTTGGAATAGACTAAGCCAGATAAAAAAAAAAAACAACTTAAGTTGAGAAACTGTGAAAAGATTTAAAATAGGGAGAAAAAATGAAGAATAAGAATTGCCCATGAGGAGATCGAACCCACGACCTTCGCATTATTTGCATGACCCTCCAAGCAACTGAGCTAATAGGTCACCTACAACATTCAGCATTCAGGCCACCTAAAACTGAGCTAATAGAAGCTGTTGCAAAGCATTGTTGGATATGATCCACAGGCAGACAAACCGGGGATATAAGGTGTCTTTCAGAAGCCTAAAAATGAATGGTTGTTTGTCCTGTATACACTCCTAGGCCCTTTGACCTATCTCGACCAAACTTTGCAGAAGTACTCTTTAGGACTCTTAGCAAAAGGTAGACTACCTTAGAACTGGATAGGGCCCTTATATTTAGAGCCCCTTCTCGACCCCCCCTCCCCGCAAGTATATTGCAAAAAGTGAAAAATTTGCTCCCCTATTGAGGCAGGGACACCACACTTGGGTGGGTGGAAGGCAACATGGCTACCCAAGTGTCCCACCCCAATCGACACCAGGTCCTTATATTTAGAGCCCCTTCTCGACCCCCCTCCCCGCTAGTATATTGCAAAAAGTGAAAAATTTGCTCTCCTTTTGAGGCAGGGACACCACACTTAAGGTGGGACACGGCTACCCAAGTGTCCCACCCCAACCGACACCAGGCCCTTATATTTAGGGTCCTTCTCAGGCCCCCAAGTCTATTGCAAAAAGTGAAAAATCTGCTCCCTATGGGGTCAGGGACACCACATAGGATCGGTGGAAGACGACACAAGGACCTAAGGACCACTCCGACCGACACTGGGCCCTTTCTTTCTTTGAGTGGCATTGCAATGCATGCCATGTACAGCTAGTTTTCTCATAAAAGTGTTCTCTTGACGTCCCAAAATATCAAACTGATGTTATGATGTTATGTCCATATATTACGTCATTGATTTTTGCCGATTTTTTATCCCCCCCCCCCCTACAATCACCCTACCGTCCTAATCCAATGACCCCCTCTCTCTCACAAAATGATGTCATTTTCTAAAAGCTGTAAATGTGATGGATTACTTCGACAATTAAAATCCACTAAAATTGTAAAGGTAATTGTTTATTTAAAACTGTATTTTCCCATGGGGACTTCGCCCATTCCTCCAAACTGAATCACAGGCATGGAATTTGCTACAGGTTCTCCTGTTGAGCTCGGCTCATCCATGTCATCTCAGCCCACTCGAAATCAAGTAACTGCCCCTGACGCTATCCCAAGTAGCAGAATTTTCTGTATGAATCTGCAGCACCAGTTTCAGAAGCCAAAATTTCGTGCAACTCCGAACGATGCACAGCCAAGCTTACTATCGAAATAAATTACTGTCATGTTAAAGCAAAATTTGCATTTTAAAATATATGACCAATAATGCATGCAGACAATAAATAAATATTATTCAGTTTAAAATTGAAATTGCAGTTAATGCAAGCTAAGAGAAAAGTAATACCTCAGGCTGTAAGTAAAGAAAAGTAACTTAAACACAGTTTAGTCTTTCAAAATTATTTATTATATCTAATTAATTATTATACATATATATATATATGTATATTAGTGAAAACATGGTAAGCAATTATCTGAATCATTAATAACTCTTACTAACTACTTTCGAAGTAACAGCATGTTTAAAAGCACCATTTGTGTCTACGTGCTTAAAATGTTGAAACTATGATATCCCATATTTTTCAACTAATGCAGCTTTCAAAAATTTGCGTATATGCTTACATCCACTCTCAGGACCATTAAGCATAATAAATACATGCAAATCTGATATGTCAATGTCTTCCAATGAGCCATCATTACCTCTTGGTATTTTTACCATCATATTGCTTATTACTGACCCCACATATTGCCTCTGACACAGGGATTGACATACAAAACGAGAAAAATTTTAGAATAAGGGGGAAGTTATGATTCAGCCGTACCGTAGTTAACTTAAAAAGCTTTCGTAAATCACAAAGTGACCCTTCATCTCTGTTTTTAGATATTTTATGCTGCATCCAAGAACATAGCTCTTTATATTCAAAGAAAAAAGTGTCCTTATCAATATTTGTAAGGCTAAAAGGAAAGTCGCTGATATACTCTGAGAATGTCTCAGAAGTGAACGTAGATGCCAAATGTTCTCCACAAACATCCGATCGTGGATTTATCAAATGATGAAAGTTAAAAAGACATCCAGCCTTTTGTATCACATTATCAATATCTTCATTTTTTCCCTTGGTATAATGATCAAATTTTTCCAAAATGTTTGTGATGAATTTGATAAAATCCTTTAAATCACTTTTAAAATTTGAACTCGGCTGATTTTTCTTCTCTTCAGATAATCAGCTGAAGCAGTTGATCTTAATACTTTCGAGCTTACAGGTTCATCAGGTACTGGCACACCTTGGTAAGTGCAAAATTTGAAGAACTCTGTAGCTGTTTTTGAATATTTGAAAAATGAATCTGGAATTTTTTCCAAGAATTGACACAAATTGTCAACTATTTTTAAGTCGGACATTGCATCAATGTAATTCATAAATATTTTTAAATGTGAGTGAAAATTATTGATTGATCTTGCATAATCCCAAGGAAGAATTTCAACTGACTGAACACATTTAGAAGTTTTAGCTAAAATGCCATATAAATCTGCTAACAAAAGTATATCGAATATAGTGGATTTGTTTAACAAATTATCACGTAATCCAAATTGATCCATATCTTTTTCACAAGCTCATATAAAAAATTTATAATCATATATGAAAGTATTAAATACTTCCACTGAATAAGCAGTAAACTTCATTGATTTGAAAAGTTTTGGCTGATAAAAAACTTCCTCAAAAATCTATTGAACTATTAACAAGCTTTTCATATTTTAACCCCTGCATCCATCATGCATTCAAGTATGAGATTATGTGTCTTGTTAATAATATTTGGCATTTAAGCATTTTTCTCCATTAATTCAGTGCGGTGCATTATGTCTAGCAACAGGATGCTAGAATATTTATCAAATTTAGTTCATCTTTTATATGGTTGGCAACATCTAACTTTATGTACTGCCCATCTACAGCTACACCAGCTGCTCTCTCACATATTGAGCATCTACACCAAATTTAAGAAGGATTTTAAGGATGCTAGATGATAGGCCTTTACCAGAAAAATCATTTACAAAATTATGTTCCCGATAAATAGAATGAAAAAGATTGTTTGTGTGAATATCAAAAATTGGAATTCTCAATCCTATAATATGCCTGCTACGATGGTTTACCGCTATCTTATCAGCAACTATTCCCGCAGGCAGATCAGCACTTGTAATAAAAGTTGCGATTTCTTTCAGTAACACAGAATGTGCACGTGGCAAGTACATGCAAGGAAATTCCTTTGAATGATTTTTGGTTCCAATATCGCACCCACTGTAATGCATGATACAAACCAAATCTTTATATGATTCATAGGACAATTTTTTTTTATATAAGAAGTAGGCAGTATTTGCCAGTTGAGTGCATTTAACTTCCCTGCCATTTCCATTTCTTCCAATTCTTTTTTTCCATGGAAATAGGATTGAAAATTGTTGATGTGTTTATTTGACTGCATGTCTTTTAACATCAATCTTTAAATTTCTAAAAGACCTTGGCATTACATCATTTTCTGCGAAAGTTTCACCATTTTGGAAATAATTATTAAGTAAAAACCACTTCCACAATATGAGCATTGAAGCCCATCATCTATTCTTATAAAACATCTTGCCCATTTAAGAAGCCTGTTGGCGATTTGTGAGCTAACTGAGCTAAGTATTAAAACTTATTTTAGGGTCATCTCAGATTAGCAAGTGATGACGTCATTTTTGGCAAGACCCCCCCTCCCCATGCATCATGTTACATTCATCCAACGACCAGACCCCCCCTCCCTAATTTTACATGACGTAATATATGGATGGCCCCTGTGTAGCAGAGTGTAAATGCCGTATTTGAAATTTGTATTTATTATTGTTCTATATTTAGCCATAACACTCAATGAGAAAGTTTGATGCTTGCCTAACAAAACAGGCCAATAAATTTTGCTCTAACCTATTAATTATTGTGTGTTTACGAGTGTGTTCATCTTAATTTGGTTTCCATTCTGAAAATAAACATCTCAACTCTAAGTTGCATGATTTAGTCACACGTTGGTCTAATAAATCCTATATCAACAAGGAAACATATGGTAATCTTCATTGCATACAGGATGGACACCTCGTATTTCTTTGTCTGCCAAGAACCATATGGAAAAATAGATATCCCCATGTCCCATTTTTGATTTATCAAAATTTTTAGCATATCATTTAAAAGAAATTAAGAATAAATCAAACAAATATAGTATTAATAACTCCTTTGAAGCCATCCAAAAATTCAAAGATATTAATATCAGTAAAAATGAAAAATTGTTTTCCCTTGATGTGCTTTCTTTGAATACGAATGTTGAACAAATCTTGCCTGTAATGTTTTTGGCAATTAATTAATGGTTCTTCTACAGTGAATAATATACCGGTCTCTGAATTTATTTTAACTATAAAGTTATGCTTCGACAACAGCATTATCAGAT
>JAFIDM010040531.1:0-10168 GCA_023159025.1 Thereuonema tuberculata
ACTAATGTTAAATGGGCGTAAATTAGGCTTAAGAGCATCTTTTGGAAAATTTATAACTTCTTTAATTTTTTACATAAGGAAAAAAAAAAAAAATACGGGTCTCATAAATTTGTTTCTAGAACTTGGAAAAAAATCAATCTCAAATTCTGAGATATGATAAAAAATGGACTGGTTGATTTGACATGGAATGACCCATAAAGTCCGAGGCAATAGCCTAGCCTCGGAAAGAGGCTACTGTCTCGGACTTCATGTGAATCTCAAGAAATCCCGTTCATCACGATTTGTCTGTCAGACTGTAGCTACAAATTCTTGTAGAACATTAGAAACTTGATTAACCGAAGTGGTCGGGACCGAACCTCCGACAGTAAATCGAAAATTCCAGATAAAAGAGAGAACTTAAAAATGGCCGTCAGGAGTCTGCAAAAAATTTAACACTGGATTTTAAACATGTACAAAATAACTAAATGTGATGTTTTTAATTATATTACTATAACTAGCTGTACCCGGCATGCATTGCAATGCCACTCAAAGAAAGAAAGGGCTCGTGAGAAGGGGCCGTAAATATAAGGTCCCAGTGTCGATCGGGGGTGGGACACTTAGGCCCTTGTGTCGCCATCCCCACCCAAGTGTGGTGGACCTGTCCCCCATAGGAGAGCGAATTTTTCTCTTTTTCCAATTGACTTAGGGGCCCCGAGAAGGGGCCCTAAATATAAGGTCCCGGTGTCGATCGGGGGTGGAACACTTAGGCCCTTGTGTCGCCATCCCCCCACCTAAGTGTGGTGTCCCTGCCCCCGTAGGAGAGTGAAGTTTTCCCTTTTTGCAATAGACTTGGGGGGGGGGCCGAGAAAGGGCCCTAAATATTAGGTCCCGTTGTCAATCGGGGGTGGGACACTTAGGCCCTTGTGTCGCATCCCCCCACCCAAATGTGGTGTCCCTGCCTCCCATAGGAATGCGAATTTTTCCTTATTTGCAATTGACTTGGGGTCCCGAGAAGGGGCCCTAAATATAAGGTCCCGGTGTCGGTCGGGGTGGGACACTTCAGCCTTTGTGTTGGCTTCCTCCCACCCAAGTGTGGTGTCCCTGCCCCCCATAGGAGAGCGGATTTTTCACTTTACACAATATTTGTGTAGTTCTTATTTTCACCACCAGGTGGATATTGGGTTTTTCAGGGCTTTTACCCCTTTTCAACCCCTTTTGGGGGGTGGGTCCGTGTTCTAAGGTAGCCTATCTTTTCCGCAGTGTCCTAAAGAGTAATTCTGCAAAGTTTGGTCCAGATAGGTCAAAGGGCCTAGGAATATATAAAGGACAAAGAAAGAAAGAAAGATACATTCATTTTTATATATATAGATTATAAACAATAAATTTGTTCAATAGATGTCACACAAGTCAGAAAATGCAATGTAAATGTTTGTATGATATACAATACATACTTTACATTGGCTTAATGGAAGCTTGCTCTGCCGTAAGCATGACCGACGTCTTTTAGCCGCTCTGTCCTGAAGTTGTTTCAGTAGCATAAGTTCAGTAGAATCAGTCTGTTGCTCCAACCACATCAGTCCTTTAGCAAAACATTCAAAAGCATAGGAGTTGCTTATTTTAGAAGTTTCGATCACCTCATCTTCATCACTTTTGCTGTTATCGTCATCGCTATTGCGTTTTCGTTTAGTGGGCTCCATGGCATAAATGAATGTTCTACATTTCGGAAAAGCCTACGCTTCTGAGTCGGACAGAAAGTAGCCAATAGAAAGGCAGAAGACAGATGGTCTTGGAGACGAATAGAATTTCTGACAGGGTGGGGGTGGGGGGGGGGAGAAAGAGATAAGATACCGGCATGTCGGCACTGCCTGCAGTAGGAATAGCTGCCGCCGAAGATGACAAGGTGATATTGTTTATTTATAAATAAAAAAAAATTAAGGAAACCGACTTCGGTTAAATAAGGTTCCGATTAAAAGAGTTTCGGATAATCGAGGTTCTACTGTAGTTCTTTTTAACTCCAATGTTTTTTCTCCTCATGGCTCCGTTTATCTTTATAGTTTTTCATTACTAGTTCTTGGAAAGTATTCATTATCTGTTGTAATGTCGTTGTTTACTTTTCTCTTTTTGGAGACAAGGTTTCAATTTTTACTGTTTTCCTTACAATCACACTCATGATAATTGGCTATATCAATACCATGGCAATATATATCTGCTGGCTATATTGCTAAGAGGATTACAATTAGGTTAATTGAAAAGAGCAAAAAAACGAAGGTACAACGCAAATAACAAGAGAGGAAAGGATTCGCACCCTGTGTTGTCATCGGGAAGAGACTGGGACGGGCCGTTTCAGGATGCAAATCCTTTCCTCTCTTGTTATTTGCGTTGTGCCTTCGTTCTTTTGCTCTTTTCATTCAATCATCAGGCACGTACAATCTCCTTTTCAATTGGATTAATTATTCCTTGTTGAAGTCAAGCCAAGTAAATTTAAAGAAGGCATTGAATCTGACTTGAGAAATCCCTCGGGCTTCAGGGCTAGTTACATAACTATAAGATAGCTAGTCGGCTACCCGTCGCTTCGCTCCGGAAGCCTCGCGTATGTAACGGAAAACAATTTGTTATTTATAAAAAAAAAAAAAAACAGACACACAAATTACATCAAGTAAAATTAAACTAAAATTTTTTTAAAGTTTTTTTTTTTTTTATTTTAATTTTTGATGTCTATATTCTCTCAATCAACGACTGCTTTTAGAATCAGCGTCTGAATCATATATCTGTGATATATTGTTATTTTTTAAAGAAATTAGAATGTAATCCTTGTGGTCTAATGCCTAAGACGTCTAACTTCGGAGCAGAAGGTTGCATGTTGGATTCCAGTAGATAACTTGTAGAAATTATTTCTATTTTTGTAAATTACAATAATTGCACAGAGAAATAAAAGATTTTTAGTAATATAGATTGTTCCTTTTCAGTCAAAGTCAGTTCAGTTTTGTTAGATAAATCAAAAAAACAATATGAAGACATTTGTAGTTCCAATGGCCAAATGGATAAGTCGTCTGACTTTGGATCAGAAGGGTGCAGGTTCGATTCCTGTCGCGAATGTTTCATTGTAAAAATTCTTTCTATTTTTCATTCTCACAGAAAACTGCGCAGGACAGACACACACACAGACAGACAGACAGAGAAATAAAAGATTTTAGTAATATAGATTCTGATAATCTCCTCCAGTAAAATGTTGTGAACATACCCCAGCTTTGTCCGGTTCAAAATCATTCACTTCCAGTTCAATATCATGCCTTTCTCAAAGAAAGATCTCATCGAAATCTATGATATAATTCCAGAACATTTTGTTATTCTATCATAAGTTGTGCCTTGCATTGCTTCTTCTTTCTACCATATTAATAAAATATCATATCTAATGCACAAAAAGTTTTCACTGTTTTAGGAATTTCTAAATTTACTAGACCATAGACATCTCTTAAAGAATGTAAATTATAGCTAAAACTTCCTTCCAATGGAAATAAAAGATTCATCGTTTAATCAACCAACAGAACTAATTCAGAGTAACCTGATCCCATGATATTAAAAGAAATCACAAACTTCAACTCCTCAACTAAACATCTTTATCTCTTCAATCCCCTCGGTGCGGGTTCCTGTACGTGGTGAGGGGACCACCCATGGAGGGTTCTCTTTTCCATGAGCTACTCTCCATGGGTCCTAAACGCCCGCCCCCGAATCCAAGGTGGAAGGCATCGTGCCGATGGATGTGTGGCACTACGGGGTTATTTTAGTGTCATGAACGATCCCTGTGGAAAAAAAAAAAGATTGCCTGGCAACAAATCACAGTATTTAAACTGCTTCGGCAGTGCCTTCCAGGCAGATATGGGGATAGCTGCCTGGTGACTGTTCTTTCCCCAGCTAAATTTTTTGTGTATGGATTCTAATTTTTTTCCTTTATTGGGAAGCAATTCCCACACCGTCGATGTTCGCTCTTCTTCTTATCACTCAGACCTTTCTAATCATGCATTCCTTAACCCCTGAGACACCTTTATCTAAACTGTCCCCTTTTCTCATCTCCAAAGCACTTTCAGGTGTAACTTCAAATATCAAGTCAGTCAAGAAACTGCAGTCTGGCGATTTGTTAATCCAGCTGCCTTCTTCAAAAGCTGTGGACCAACTACTTAATTTGACAACTCTGGCAGATACTCCGGTATCTGTCACAAAGCACAAGACTCTAAACTCTAGTCGCGGCGTGATCCGCGAACCAGATCTGGACGGTCTATGTGATGCTGACCTTCTCGAAGGCTTTGCTTCGCAGGGTGTGACTGCTGTCCGACGGATTAACGTTCGTCGTGAAAATAAGGAAGTACCCACTCGAACAGTTGTTCTTACTTTTAACACCTCCACACTGCCCACGAGTGTTACAGCTGGCTATCTTCGCTGTCCTGTACGTCCTTACATCCCGAACCCTTTGCGCTGCTTCAAGTGCCAACGTTATGGTCATGGCTCTGCAGCTTGTCGTGGCAAGTCCATCTGCCCTAAGTGTGGTGAGCCATCCCACGAGTCTACACCGTGCACTTCGCCTCTCAAGTGTGTCAATTGTTCTGGAGACCATCCTTCATACTCTCGATCTTGTCCTCGTTGGAAGGAGGAGAAGGAGATTCAGACTATCAGAGTTAAACATTCTCTTTCTTATCCCGAGGCTCGGAGGATGCTTCTTGCTGTGCCAGCCCAAAAGACTTTTTCGTTTGCAGTAAAATCCAAACAGACAGCTTCAATCTCCTGTCAAACAGACATCACTTGTCCTCCTCGCGAGTCCTTTTCAGCCATATTTCAAAACATTGCTACTCCTACCACAACAGTTCCGTCACAATCAACTCAATCTACGTCACAATCCATCATGTTATCTTTGCCAGTTTCTTCAAGTACTTCTAATATCCCTGCCGGTCTCAACTTCACTCAGAAGCGACCATCTGTATCTCCACACCGACCTTTTCATCGCACTAGTTCACATTCACGTTCACCTTCTCGTGGCCGTCGGAGACATTTCTCTCCTAGACGGTTTTATGAAGACGATCTGGAGGACTCCTCCAAACACCCAAACTTTAGGGCACCGCCAGCACCTCCACCTTGATTTTTAGGCTTTTACCCTTTTTTATCTTTTAATGGCCTTACTGTATTGGAATTGTCGAGGACTTCGCTCCAACCTGAACGATGTTAAAGCCCTCCTTTCTACAAATCATCCAGTCTGTATGTGTCTCCAGGAAACTTTTCTTACAGGAAACGACACAGTTTCTCTTCCAGGATATTCCATGCTGAGTAAACAGCGGACCGATAGAAGCGGCGGAGGCGTTTGTCTCTTTATTCGACATGATACTCCATCCTCTCATGTCCCACTTACGACTTCTTTGGAAGCTGTTGCTGCTCGCCTTTCCACTAGCCGCCTTTTCACTATCTGTAGCTTATATCTGTCCCCCACAGCCCCTGTTTCGCTTACAGACATTGCTCAGCTTCTGGATCAATTACCGACTCCGTTTCTCTTAGTCGGAGATTTCAACGCTCATTCTCCTGTCTGGGGTTCTTCATCCACCAATCCTAGAGGTGCTGTTATTGAAGATCTTTTAGTTCGGCGTAATCTTTGTATCTTTAACACAGGCGCCGCAACTCATTTCTCATCCTCGCCAATATCTTTCTCTGCTATTGATTTAGCTATAGGTTCTGCGTCACTCTTCCCCCATTTCTCATGGGATGTTATCAACGACCCTGGTGGCAGTGACCATTTCCCAATCATTCTCAAAGAGCTCCCTCGTTCAGCTGTTTCATCACCCAGTCGTCATCGCTGGAAATTTGACTCTGCTGATTGGATAACTTTTACTAGCCGCTGTAATCTGGAGGCCATTGATCTTTCAGCTACCATTGATCAACTTATTGACGAGGTCACTCATATCATTATTTGTGCTGCCAAAGCAACAATTCCACAAACATCTGGACGATTCCCTCTGCATCCCAAACCTTGGTGGACTAGTGACTGTACGTCTGCACAGAAGATTAAGCAGAAGCTTGGAACATTTTCCGCCGTTATCCGACTTCTGTCAATCTTTTGGCTTTTAAGCGAGCACGTGCTTCTGCTCGTCGTATCCGTCGCATTGGTCAGAGGGAGTCGTGGCAACGTTTTGTTTCATCACTAACTTGCACTTTGTATTCAAAGACCCTTTGGGATAACATTCGTAAGATGCATGGAAAGTACAGATCTCAATCTATGCACATACTGAAAGAAGATGGAAAAGAAATAGCTACTATCTCCGCACAAGCTGAAGCCCTTGGACGTGCTTTTGCACGGAATTCCAGCCCTGCACTTTTATCTCCTACTTTTCAAACGATTAAAGACCGTGCTGAAGCTATTCCTTTAAAGTTTTCTTCTTCCAACAGAGAACCATACAATCTCCCATTTAGTTTACAGGAATTATTGTTTGCACTAGACACCAGCAAAAATACTGCCTGCGGCCCTGACGGAATTCATTATGTGATGTTGCGACACTTATCTGTTTCGTCGTTGAATGTTCTTCTGTCCATCTTTAATAAAATCTGGTTGGAACATTTATTTCCTGATAGTTGGCGACGAGCTATAGTCATTCCTTTTGCCAAACCTGGTAAAGACGCCAGTGATCCAAATAATTATCGCCCCATTGCCCTCACTAGCTGCTTATGTAAGACGCTTGAACGAATGGTAAATCGCCGCCTTCAATGGTATCTTGAAGCCAATAAACTTCTCGCTACCACACAGTGTGGTTTCCGGCAGCATCGCTCTACGGTTGACCATCTTGTACGTTTGGAAGATGCTATTCGCACTGCATTTGTTAATAGAGAACACCTCGTCTCCATTTTCTTTGACTTGGAGAAGGCATACGATCGCACCTGGAAATTTGGCATTTTACAAGATCTTCATCATTACGGCCTTCGTCGTCACATGCCTATTTTCATTCGCAATTTTCTTGCGAATCGTACCTTTCAAGTATGTCTAGGATCTACGCTCTCTACATGTTATCCTCAAGAACTCGGAGTACCTCAGGGCTGTGTCTTGAGCGTTACCCTTTTTTCTGTAAAGATTAATGGCATCATTTCTGTTTTGCCTTCGTCAGTTCACCACTCTTTATATGTTGACGACTTACAGATCTCTTGCAGTTCTGTTAATTTGCGTCTGATTGAACGACAACTGCAGTTAGCTCTACATCAGTTGCAGACTTGGAGTGTTTCTAATGGTTTTACTTTCTCACAATCCAAGACTGTGTGTGTCCATTTCACTCGACGTCAGAGAATTTTTCCTGATCCGCAGCTGACTCTTGGTGACGTCTCACTTCCATGTGTGTCTCAGCATAAATTTTTAGGCCTCATTTTTGATAAGAAATTGACTTTTAAGGATCACATACTTGACCTTCGGAAACGGTGTCTTTTAAAACTAAATTGTATCAAAGTGCTTTCGCATTCCAAATGGGGTGGTGATCGCTTGGCCTTATTGCGCATTTACCGAGCCCTTATTCGATCCAAATTGGATTATGGCTGCATTGTCTATGGCTCTGCGCGACCTTCTGTCCTTCGGACACTTGATCCTGTACACCATCAGGCCCTCCGCTTCTGCCTCGGTGCTTTCCGTACTTCACCGATTCCCAGCCTGTATGCAGAGGCTCTGGAACCGTCCCTGCACTTTCGTCGACAAGTTTTGTCTCTCCAATATTTCGCCCGTATTTCTTCACTTCCAAATAATCCTGCTTATCAATGTGTGTGTCGTCCTCGTCAACGACGTCTTTTCACCAATCGTCCTTCCATTATACCACCGTTTGGACATCGGGTGACGACTTGGCTCAATACACTACAGCTCGCTGACCTTCACATTGCCACTCTACCTACTTCACCATCCGCGCATTGGAAATATCCTCTACCCACCTGTGATTTCTCTCTTCGTACTTTTGCGAAAACCAACACTCCCTCGACAGTCTTTCAGTCTCTGCATCAAGATCATTTGTCCCGTCACTCTGATTTCAACATCTTCTATACCGACGGATCTAAAGGTGCAGATTATGTTGGAGCTGCTTTTTACACTGCTACTTTCAGTCATGCTGTTCATCTTCCTTCTGAGGCATCTGTGTTTTCTGCTGAGCTTTATGCCATCTTCCTAGCTTTACAGTATGCTTTGCAGGAGAAGTTTACGCACACACTTATCTACAGTGATTCTGAGAGCGCTTTGCGGGCACTGTGCAGTCACACCCTGAAGGGTCACCCTTTTGTTTTATCCATTTTAGATTTTTTACAGCGTTTTCACCGTTGCACTATCATTTTCTGCTGGATCCCAGGCCACATCGGCATTGTCGGCAATGACCACGCTGATTCTCTCGCAAAGTCTGCTGCTAGTTTACCCTTGCGACGGATCTCCACTCCGGCCTCTGACATCTACGCACTTATACGTTCTCGTCTCCGATCTGCCTGGCAACACGAATGGGATGCTCTTCACGGCAATAAACTTCGTCTTGTCAGTCCTTCGTTATCCTCTCCTGCCACTCGACTATTTCCAACTCGCCGGAAGGATGTTCTTCTGGTGCGTCTGAGGATCGGCCATACAAGACTGACACATAGCTACTTATTGCTCAAAAGTCCACCTCCCCAGTGTTCTACGTGCAACGTTGTTTTAACCGTCCATCATATTTTAATTGACTGTCCTGCTTTTACTCAACATCGTCGTCAGTGCTTTTATCCTCTTTTTAAATTTCATGTTCCTTTTCATATTTCATTGCTTTTAAATGATAATGATCTTTTATCCATTTCGTCAGTTTTATACTTCATTCATCAATGTGGCCTTGCCACTCTATTGTAATTCTCAGATTTTTTACTTTTCTTCTAAATACCTATCATTTTACCTATATCCTATTATCTTACTTTGCACACTACCTGTTCTTTTCTTGTTTTTGTCCTTTTTAGCTAGATACATGTACTTAGTCTTCATTCCATTTTCTTTTCTTTTTTACCTTTCTTGGCGCAGCTTAGCCGCAGCTGCTTTTGCGCCATTAAACACCAACCAACCAACCAACCAACCATCTCTTCAATTTATAGGAGAACAACAAGATCAACAGAAATGGAAGAAAGATGTTATTTTTCTTTCTCATATGTACATTTCCTGAAGAAAATTCTCGTTCAGAGAATTGAAATATTGAAAAGGTAAAGATGTTTAGTTGAGGAGTTGAAGTTTGTGTTTTCTTTTAATATCATGAAAGATAAGAAGATTGTGGAATGACTGAGTTCTGGCCACCACACACAGTTCTAATAAAATACATAAATAAGAATACAATAAATGCTAGCGCTTTCGAAGTGATCTACACTTCGTCCTCAAGCGGAGAAATGAATAACATATTCGAAAATAAGAAATCAGATCCATATTTTCGAATATGCTATTCATTTCTCCGCTTGAGGACGAAGTGTAGACCACTTCGAAAGCACTCGCATTTATTGTATTCTTATTTATGTATTTTATTAGAACTGTGTGTGGTGGCCAGAACTCAGTCATTCCATGTTAACTTAAAACACACGTAAAACACCTTCCATTATAAGAAGATTGTGTTGTTAAATTTAACCATACCCCAGATTAGAGGCCCACTTTTTGTTTAAGCTTGACAAATTTCTTCATTAAAGAGATATAAATATCAGATCAGTATTAAGAAATAGAAGAATTAAAATTATTTTTTCCTAAATAACAACTTGTTACAAAATAAAATTTAAAAAAATATATATTTCATCGATTTTATTTTCATTTCTTTACTTAACAAAGCATTTGTTGTTAATGAAAAAGAAGTCAACAGAGGTCCAAAATAATTTTTTTTTTTTTTTTTTTTAAATTAATTTCTAACATGTCTCAGTATTTATTTCTGTGAAAAGAAATTTTGTTTCGATTTATTTATTTTTTAGTCATTATGTCAAACTGCTTCTAAATTTGATATTTAAATGTTACTTCATTACTTCAATAGGAGAGAATTGCCAAGTTGTTGTCATGGTAATGTTGTGCTGAGATAGGAAAATATTGCATTTCCTCAGTTATTCCCCCCCCCCCCCCCCAGGCGCCCAACATGAAATCCAGGGCCCAAGTACCAAGTCATTTCCATTGAATAACAAGTAGATATCAATACATTGTCATTTCCATTGAATAACAAGT
>JAFIDM010040692.1:0-17742 GCA_023159025.1 Thereuonema tuberculata
AATAAATAAATAAATAAATAAATAAATAAATAAATAAATAAATAAATGAAAAATGACTAACTTACAGCTTTCTATAGAATACCTGGTCAACACTGATCCTTGCTTGGCTCATACACAAACTGCAAGATGTACACTTGTTTATCTTGGAAGTATGTTTTCATTACGCTATTGTTATTATAATGTTTATGAAGAGGTAATGAAGGGCTAATTGAAGGGCTCAGTATCAGAGGTGAGTAACCCACAAAAAGCATCATTATGGAGTTTAAGCTTGAAAAAGAACAGTAAAGCTTGGTTCTGTCAGCAAATGACTAAACAAAAGACAACAATAATTATGCAATAAGTACAGGAGAACTGTATCAAAAGTGCTACTAGACAAAATGATCATTTTGTGATTATTGGATAAATGTTATTGTGGGAAGAATCACATTAATAGACTGTGGTTCTCACAATAATGGTATTTAGTAAGAATCACAAATTCTGGGCCTCTTCTGGGGATAAAATATTGTATAGTAAGGGTGCCAATTTTCAAATTTCATTATTATGTGTTTCACATGAATACCAATTAATGTTAGATCTTATAAAAATAAATGAATTTTATAATTTGATTTTTTTATAGCTACTTTTCGCAAAATGAATTAAATGTGGGTTAGTCACCTCTGAAATGAAACTTATGTTGAAGCTTTTAGTAGTAAAGATACTGCAAGATTTAGCAATGGCATGTACAATTTGAAGACAAGAAATCTGGACTTGATCAACGTAGATGTTTGATATGAAGATACTTATCAACAGTACAAGGCTGATTCAATACTGAAAATTTCATGAAAGGGAACAACTTCAATTTCTTCAGCAATGTTTTAGTCAGAGATAAATTATGTAACTTTTACAACTAAACCATCATCTTTGAAGAATTGAGGTTAACTTTTACTCTTACCACCAAAATGTGTTCTGGTAATTGATTTGCTGCAATGCAAAAATAAATCCTTCATATAAGCAACTCCTTTAATTTCCACGATATTTCATCCTTCCTTGCGAAGGATTTCTAGGAGTGTAATATTAAACAGGATATATTAAAGAAGGTTATATAAAGACTAGTGAGAAAACTTAGTTTTATTATCCTCAATATGAGGAAAATCCTTCCAGTTTCAAGACACAGAAAGTAATGGCTCTAACATTTCCAAATATTTTTAAGAAATGGTATGAATATTGGTCTTTCAGTTATCAGTCCTATCTAATATTTTACATGCTGAAGATTCTATTTTATGTACGGCACAGAAATGTAAGTATCATAACCCAGATCTCAACATACTGACAATAGCAATATTACATAAAATGAAGACATCTACTGTATGATGAAAATGTTGACATTTTCTAACATAGAATATCTATTCGTACCATGGCAGCAAAGAAGGATGAAATATCGTTTATATTAAGGATTTCTAGGAGTGTAATAAGTTTTTTCACTTTTGTTGCTGATTTCAGGAGGCATTGAAATTAACAAGCATCACATAATTATTTATAAATACTAAGAAATAGAAAGATCAACTTTATACGTAAATGAAAGACTGACAAAAAACATCCTGTCCCTTAGATGCTCAAAGTATTGAAATTCAGTTTACATAGATATTGTAGTTCTAGTCATAACTACAGCTGAACTCGACCATCACTAAATATTACAGATTGCATTAAGTGCTTGGAAACATTTCTGATTTTTGTAGCCTACATCATTAAAACAACAATGATACTGAATGTGGTTGTTTACCAATATTCCTTTAATAGCACGCAGCAGTGTTCTGTTCTGGAGGTAGGGACAAAACACAGCAAGGAATACAGTGAAGTCTCACTTATACGAAACATTCAGTTATACGAAGAATTTCTTATTCCCCATAGTCGAAACCTCCATAGTCCTCCTATATGTAATTCACTTATACGAATAATTTTTGGTTCCCCCTCATATTCGTATAAGTGAGACTTCACTGTAATTGGAATGTATGCAAGAATGTAATACCAGCATTCTATACTGATAGTCACTACAAGAATGGCTGGAGCTACTGAATAACTTGTAACTTTTATGAACGATCGAAGTGTTCTAACAATTTTTTATTTACAAAGAAAGCAATTCAGACAAAAAAATACATTAATTTATTTTGTAATATATTACATGTCCCTGACATAAGTAAAAAGGAAAAGAGGCATAGTCTCTGGCACCAAATCAAGTTGTTTTGGCGCTACTAATACAGTAGTTATTATATATTACTTCTACGATAATTTATGATTCAAATAAATCATTTATCATTTCCATACAGTTAACCAAAAAAGAAAAAAAAATCTTCATTTATCAAATTTAAGACATTAAAAATAACCAATGGTGGCTACTTTTGAAAATGGCTGCAATGACTTGTTTCAGCACTAATTGTAGAGGCTGTATTGCAAGAAATATTTGTTTTGTTTTATTAAAAAAGGGCACCAAGTTTCATGCTTGTATAATCAAAGGCACCAATTTTTATTTATCTGTTATATTATACTTATCTTTCCATTTTTTCATGAAATTTGAAGTTGCACAAAGAAATTGTTTTGGCCAAGGAATGATCTATCTTGCAAAACAGTAACAATTCCAAGAAAACGACCGACAAGGGAAGTGCATGACCTCGAACCCTGACAACCGCACGAAAATATGCTTAGAATATAAATCGCTCATGCCAAAAACAGTAGTATGAGTCATTCTCATGCAAAACTGCATGTCTTACCACGAGAGACATTTGAATGATCACCTATTGAAGGTCCAAGAGAGGAACTCTGATAACACATAGAAACAAAATATTGATATAATAGGACCAAAAACACACAAACTTCAAAGTCGTGACTATATTGCTATATTTCCCTCTGCTTAAAATAATTACGCTATCTGAACAACAAACTTTTACTACTGACCTGATAGTGTTGCACAGCTATTCAGTCTTCAAAGTGCGCTAGCAGACAACAGCTGAGTTTTGCAAGGGAATGACTCATACCACTATTTTTGGGATGAGCAATTTATATTGTAAGCTCATTTTTGTGCGGTTCTCAGCTCATTTTTGTGTGGTTTTGAGATGCAAAATTATTTTTTTTTCTTTAGAAATTACAGCTAAACTAGATTTTTTTCTTATGTTTTCTGGAAAATTTTTTACTGTTTATAATGGTGGAGAATTAATGATGGATACATAATTCCTGTAAGTCAGTTGCCTCCGATATAATTTTTGTTCACTTGGTCATTTTGATGCATTTAAAGTTACTTTTCCTATAATTCTGAACTGATTGGATGCATTTCAGTGAGAAATTTTAATTGGATAACAGATAGATGCAGTGTAAATATTCACTTTGTCATGAAAGGATATTCAATAAATCTAAATTTTATGAATGTTTGATGTATGCTTTCTGTAAATTAGATTTATGATGAATTAACTTGCTTTTATTTATTTACTTATTTATTCATTTATTATTTATTTATCATATAGGTCAACAATATAAAAAAGAACATAAAATGAATTATATAAAACAAATATATAAAAAGCAAAAAAGAAGTAAAGCAAAGGGGGAATAGCTAGTATATAATACGTCTATATAGTATATCAACATCTAAGTTATTCAGTCAGTCAATAGCATTTTGATTACATTGCACAAAGTCTTTGGGACTTCCACTATAGGCTCAGTTTGGGCATTTCGGAATGATGTGGCGAATGGTTTGTCAATAAGTTCTGCAGTCACAATTAGGAGATTCTGCTCTTCCCCATATACATAAAGAATCTGCACATTTGCCATGTCGAGTTCTTATAAGGTGGAGTTTTGTCCATAAATGTAGTTGTAGGTTAGATCCAATAAAATCTTGAGTTGGGTCATCAATTTGCATCTAATCCAACAGTCTTCATTCCCTCTCTACAGTCTTCATCCATGCTGTAGTCCATTTATCAATCACATTCAAATCTTCAGCTGCTGCTACTACACTTCTGATAGAAAGGCATCTGGATTCAAGCAGATTGGGTTGGCCTACAAGATATGAGATATCTTGATGAACTTGTAAATGACTATTTGCCATGATCTTTTTGTATTCTCTGATGAGAGCTACAATGTGGTGCATATTTGATGGTAAGATATTACTTACCATCAGCCAATAAGTTCATGTAGCTTGTATAGTTACAGTTATTATTCTCATTGTCTCATTGAGTTGAATGTCAATTTTCTTTGCATGAGAGCTTTTGTTCCAAAGAGGTGTGCAATATTCAGCAATCAGGCAGAGCAAAGCTGGGGTTGCAGCACCAGCACCCCATGAATACAAGGAAACAATATTATGTATTTCCAATTAGCAGCTACATTTTTTATGTCAATGTCTGTCACTTCTAGATACTTTGAGCATCTGTTGTGGTTGAGGATCCTACCATTAGATTCCACTTTAAGGATATCATGTGCTTGACCGCTTGATAAGTGGAAACAGCATACTTCACTTCTGGAGGCATTTGGTCAGTCTTCCATTTTTTAAAATAACCATTCATTTTGGCAAAGTCTGCATTCAAAATTTGTTCTGTACATGTCTTGAGTTTATGCTAAGAAGAAATCACTATATCATCTCCATAGATGAATTTTCTGGAGCTTATTTTGGAAAATCAGCTATATAAAGATTAAATAAAAGTGGAGCAAGTGCCAAACTTTGGTTATTAAGTTTCTGGTGTTACATGCAACATTAAATATGCATGAATACCTTAAATAGTCTATTTGTTAAGATACTGATAATTAAATGGCATATTCTAAGGCAGGGAATGATTTTTTTTTTTAATGATTTTTCAAATTAAACCCTCCCTTCATGCTGTGTCATATGCACGGTGAGATCTGTTAACTGATATCTTTTGTATTTTTTCAAATCTGACTTTAATGTGTTAAAGGGAGAATATGGGGTGTAATGATAAGATACCCTCCTTGCAATGCACCCTGGATAATGCTAACAACTACGGGAGCCAGACCAGTGATATACTCTCTTTGGCAAACAATACCATTAACTACTGTATCTACACAAGTCATTTATTTATTTATTTATTTATTTTGCTGTTGTTTTGAGCAATATAAAATTAACTAAAATACTACAGAATGTCCAGAAATAAAGTTTACCGAATGTTATGTAATGTCATAAGGCAAAAAATAATCAAAAGAAACCTTTGGGTATACTTTATTTTCCGGCCATACTGGAGATGCAAAATAATAAAATAAAAAAATTAAGAACAGCTGCCTTAAACTAGAGAATTTTGGGTTTATTGCTAACAAAAATTTTGCCAAGTTAGAAGGATCAAACATTTTGTTTTGAAAATTAAACATATTTATCATCAAATAGAAAATAAATTCAAATTTCCCAAACATGAAAATAACGTGCTACAACTCCACGAGACACTTACTGTTACGAACAATACTCGATTACAACAATTCGATCCCAACGTTCCATCTTCTAAAACGTTAAATTACAATTACAACGCTCATATTTAAAAACTAAAATTCATGTTATTTTATTTTATGTTATATATTTATCATATTGTACCGGTTGATTTGGCCACTCACCTGTCCAAGGAATCGCCTCGTCCAACCTGGCATTCCTGTTCAAAGTCAAACAGTCCAGTGGCAGGAACGAGGCATCATTATATAGAGCTGCAGAGCCAAGCTTACACAAGCAGTTCGGTGGCCGAGAGCCACGCAATAGTCTCCAGCTGGAGAAGTCAGTTTAGTGGCCGAGAGCCCCAGAGTGCGGCAGTCGGACGGAGAAGGGAGAAGAGTCAGTTCGGTGGTCGTAAGCCACAAGTTGCTTCCAGCCAGGAAGACAGAGAGGGGTTCATTGGTAGGCAGGAGCCTATAAGGAGTTATAGTCGGTCCGTGGGCAGGAGCCCAAAAGGAGAGACAGCAAGTTTCGCGGCAGTCTGCCATCCTGAAGTACGCCTCCAAGATTAAACAATAGCCGGTACTACGGAGTTACTTCAGCCAGTAGGAGTAAAGTAAGAGTGACTACAGAAAAGCCATCCCTAGCCGTAAAAGTGTTATCTGAGTCCGCAGGGTTCCAGAGACAATCGAGCTAAGAAAGAGCGTCTATGGAGAAGCCATCCCTAGCCATAAAAGTGTTACCTGAGACCTCAGGGTTCCATAGACATTCAAGCTAAGAAGTGCGACTACGGGAAAGTCACCTAGAGCCATAAGGACTTCATTAGTCTAGAGGAGTACGCATTGGACGTTTTGAAGCTGAAGACTAGCATAATTAGTACTAGATGCAGAACTATATTTTGATAATAAAAAGACAAAGTTTTAGTCAAACTTCGGTTAGTGCAAGCTTCACTGAGGTGAAGACATTTACTCGAATCTCGCATTAAGACCCCCCAAGCCGCCAGACGTTACGACCCTTAGCCATGCACATTGGTAGCAATATCTATTCTGTAGATCTCATTCAAATTTGAAGAAAGTAAATCATAAATTCCATTTTTGCTAATAAGATGTTACTAATAAACTCATTTGCCAATTGAAAAGGATGCTTGCTACTCTTTAACGGGCATGTTTTCTATTATGTACATAATTTTTTACTGATTATATATATACACACACATTATATATATATATTGTAGATACAATTTCTTATTGAAAAAAAAATATTTATGAATTTACTGTATGTAACTCTGATCCTGGGATTTCCATTGATTGCTAGGCTTTGCTTGTTGTGAAACAAATGCAAACTATTTTAAAAAATTATTTTATAATTTGAAAATTAAATATTCAAGTATCTTCGATGATTGAAGAACTTATACATACCATATATGCTCCAATAGAGGCCCCCGGCGTTTATTTGCAAAACTAGCCTCAGCTCCCGGCGCTTAATAGAGACCGGCTGCTATTAGAGGCCGGCCATTATTAACAAAAACCTTCAGAACGCAATATTTTTACACATAAATACCGGCTAATATTACAAACAGCTACTTTATTTGAATTTCACATACTACATAAGACTGTTAAAGATAAATGGCAATGTCTTTCTGTACGTTTCGCTGCTATTTGTCGTCCGAATCCGCAATGATGGGTGGCCGCCTCACCGGAAGTTTCTTTCGCGTATTCCACCGCGCAAATCTTAAAGGCAATGTCAAATGACCGTTTCGGCAGCATTTTGTGGGGCAATGTACCATAAGGTATTATGCACGACTATAAAGATACGGACTCTTACGCTAGTGCCGGTAGGCAAATATCAAAGACCCGGCTACTGTTAAGAGACCGGCTATTATTTGGCCGTGTTCCCTCTGCAGCCTGGCACTTATTAGAGACCGGCGACAATAAGAGCCTCGGCGTTTATTGGAGCATATACGGTATATCAACAAAACTGATTGCTGAAATACCATTAATAATTATATCACTTCATTTCATCAAGTAAATAAAAATCATTTCAATAAATTATACCCATCATATCTATTCTGTAGATCCTATTCAAATTTGAAGAAAGTAAATCATAAATTCCATTTTGCTAATAAGATGTTACTAATAAACTCATTTGCCAATTGAAAAAGATGCTTGCCACTCTTTAACAGGCATGTTTTCTATTACTGTATTTACTCGGATAATTTCCCCCTTAGATTTAGAGAACTCAAATTTTGGTGTTTAGTTTTTCACTTAATTTCCCCCTTCCCTTTTCCCGTCTAAAAGCAGACATATTGAAGTCAGTTTAACTGCCCTGTGATTGGCTGAACCGGGAGACCAAAGAGAAGGCTTCGAACAGCCAGTGACGGACCAAAGAGGAAGATCGAGCAGATTCTGAGAATCCCCTGAATATGCATATAACCCTGTAAATAAAATGTAAATAAAGTGTGTGAGCCTTAAGTTGAAACTCTGATGCTAGTCCTTGTCATTCTTTCGACCACACATCAATATTTAAGCTCTTTTTCAAACGTTAAATTCAATTCAATCTTAAATCAAAACTGAAACTATCAACTTTATTACTCCAATTACTATCAACTCTTTTAGGCATCCAATTCAAACAATCTGCTTTTCAGCTTTCAAGAAACCTTAATAATAATTAGAAATCTTCCAGAATGCTAGATGGATAGTGCACTGCAGATTTTTAAACCTTTCTCCCAAGTTCTTCATGCAAATTTTTTATCTTCACTGAAAAGAACAAAAGGGAAGAATATGACAGAAAGGGACGAAAGGGAAATTTTAGGGATATATGTATAGAAAGAATGCAATTTAGGAAAAAGAAATATTTCAAGTGATTTACAACAGTAATGCCTTTTCGTTATTGATTTGATTTTATTTCAAATTGGTATTCATCGTATACTTTTCCCCCCTCCATGTTTTTCCATGAAATCTTGAGAAGGAAAAGAGAGAAATTACATGAATATACATGCTATAAAAATAAGGAACTATGTGCAATAAAGTCGTAGTTACAGATCTGGAATTTGTGTGTCCAATTCGAGATTTTTTGTAGATTTTTTGACAAGAGCAAATTGTGCTAGTAGATTTTTCCAGTTTAAAAACAAAAAACAAAACAAACTTGCTGTTAGATTGTATATTTTATATTTAATTGAATGTAATGATTCTCTGGGGGCGGGGGGAGAATCAAGTCTAAAAAGCAGTTGGTTAATTATGATTCTAAGCTTCTTAAAAAGTATTACCTCATTTCTATAAACTAAGCTGTTAATAAAGCTCTTATTGAAGCCTTAATTTCCTTTCCTTTGTCTTTGTTGCTACCATACTTATCACTGATTAAAAAAAAATGAAAATAAAAGAACAGGCTGCATATAAATATTATGTAACATTTATTTCAATCTTTAAAAAATTGTTACAAAAACTACAGAAAAAATTATCAAAAAACGAAATTGTATTTGACTACATTTGGCTTTATATATCTTTTAAAAGCTATTCATCAAAAAATATAATCGTTCAAAATAACCTAGTGGTGCATTTCCTTTGAAGCCATGTGTCTCATTAAAACACTTGTTAATTTCTCAATCTTCTTCACATCTTGGGCGTGTTCCGTTCTGTACTGCAAGCACTAAAACATAATAGAAAACTTCATTTTAAAGTTTAAAATATGACTAAACCACAAAAGATAGTTTCGAAAGCTTTACTCAATGACATTTCATGATTTGAATTTGAACCCCCCCCCCCCCCCATTTAAAACAAAACAAAAAAATAAACTGATTTCACATTATTCCTAATCATAAAAGCATCTGGTAAGGATCCATTCTCTAGAAGATCATTAAATTTAGTGAAGACGTAAGATCAATATAATCATGTAAGCTTAAAATAAAAGTTAAAAGAAAAAAGTAAAATGCTTGCAGTTAATTTAATTCATTATTTCAGGAAATGCTGAAAGTAGGGATGACCTTATTGAAATTTCTATTTTGATGTATGGAGCCACCCACTCACTTCATTGACACTTCTTTGGAAATGCAGCACATTTTCTTGAATTAGCCTACTAAAAATTAAGTGTTGAAGCATCAATTCTTGGTAAAGAAAGTAACTGTGCTATATCAAGGTGATCTTAACTTATCAGTCAATATACAGGGTGGCACATAAGTCTCCATACAGATGATGTTGCCTTTTCAATTACATTAATTTATATTCTAATCTATATTCAAGTTTTTAATTTTGCTTTTTTGTTGTCTGTGACAGTTTGAAAGATGCCATTGACGTTAGAGGAGAGAACTGAAGTAATCCTTCGTGTGGGCGAGAATATGATCCGGCAGGTTGCTCGTTTGTTCAACGAACGGCACCCGGACCGTGATCCCATCACACACGGCAATGTAGCTAATTTGAGAGTGAAGTTTAAGGAAACGGGTATTGTTATTACCTGTATGGAGACTTACGCGCCACCCTGTAGTACATTTTTGCATTACTAAAGATAATTTTTCTGCTATGGTTATTTATCACTTAGTTAGTAGAAAGATACATAGATCCAGCCAAGAAATAACTATTCAACAAATTTTATAAATTTGAAGAAAATGTGATAGAAATATTCAAGCTTTTCTCATTTTTCACAGAAATACCATATAATTTTGGTCAAACTTAACAGAGATGCAATTGACATTTACCATGATGAAGAAAGGTCCAACATATATTATGTATACATTTAGGTCTGTTTACAATAGTTTAATCTTCAATGAAACTTGATAATTTCAAGCTTCACACAATCACAAAACATTTTCAGTACAATATCAAAAGATTATGCTAATTATATGAATTTTTAATTTATTTACTGGACATAAGATTAAATTAAATTTGCAAATTTATATATTAAAAAGATGCAAGTCCAATTAATTTTGAAAACTTTTGAAATCTAGATGGTATTTGCAACTAATCCTGTCTAAAGATAACTGATATGTATCTGCCAATGACAATTCAGAATTTTTCCTCATTCTTAAATCTAAAAGAACTAAAGCTTTAAAATTATATTGCAATTCCACTATTCTCAATTTTGACTGTAGTTGCTCCAATCATCCTTAATTATGTCAGATGGTTGTTTTTACTATCAAAAGCTTGGCCGTACAATCCAAAATTTCCATTTTTCCTTGCAGAATCTGATCTCTTGTTTTGGTCTTCCTATTTTATGTTTTATGATTTCCAGATCTTTATTACTAGTCTTTTCTCTTCCTTTCTGTGAAAATAGCAAAAACGAAGGCACAACGCAAATAACAAGAGAGGAAAGGATTCGCACCGAGTTCGTCACCGGGAAGAGACTGCGACGGGCCGTTTCGTCCTTTTTAGAACTCATCAGCCAGCCAAACTTCCTCCGTGACAGACTCAGAAGATGCGTGGTGGCCGTAATCCCAGTTCTCGCTCCCGAGTGTGGGATCTCCCCCCTTGGGAATCCTAACAATTAATAAGTATCAATCAAGGATATATTTATTCCTTGTCCTGCACATGGCTAGGCACGGGAGGAATTTAATAAAGGGTGCGAATCCTTTCCTCTCTTGTTATTTGCGTTGTGCCTTTGTTTTTGCTATTTTCATTGATTCATCGGGCATGTAAAATCTCTCTTCCTTTCTGTCTACATTTGTTCCTTACTAATATTCTACTCCAAAATCAATTTGTGTAAGGTTATGTTTTGTAAATGATTACAGTTCTTTAAGCCTTTCTTTTCTATTTTATCTAAACTACCGTATATGCTCCAATAAACGCTGAGGCTCTTATTGTCGCCGGTCTCTAATAAGCGCCGGGCTGCAGAGGGGACATGGCCAAATAGTAGCCGGTCTCTAACAGTAGCCAGGTCTTTGATATTTGCCTACCGGTACTAGTGTAAGTATCCGTATCTTTATGGTCGTGCGTAATACCTTACGGCACATTGCCTTACAAAATGCCACCGAAACGGTCATTTGACATTGCCTTTAAGATTCGTGCGGTAGAATATGCGAAAGAAACTTCCGGTGAGGCGGCCGCCCGTCATTGCGGTTTTGGACGAGGAATAGCAGCGAAAGGTACAGAAAGACATTGCCATTTATCTTTAACAGTCTTATGTAGCATGTGAAATTCAAATAAAGTAGCTATTTGTAATATTAGCCGGTATTTACGTGTAAAAATATTGCGTTCTGAAGGTTTTTGTTAATAAAGGCCGGCCTCTAATAAGCACCGGGAGCCGAGGCTAGTTTTGCAAATAAATGCCGGGGGCCTCTATTGGAGCATATACAGTAATTATATTTAAGATTTTTCTTATTTATTGCATTTCTTCTAAATTAAGCATTTGATTCACTAGAATGTCAAAAGTAGTCAATTAACATCATAAAATTCTAACAAGAACAATATTTACTACCTGGAAATACTGGAACATGAGTATCAGGAACATGGGTAGCAGGCACTGGCCTTGCAATTGCATTACATTAGTGTCTTACAGAAATTGCCATTTTGAAACTGTTGTCTATTGTTTTAATGTAACCGTCATTGTACTATACAAAAGATGGGCTTTTAGATATAAGAAGATTAAACATAAGTTTGAAACTTCATTATGATCAAAACGCATTTCAATTAATCTTTGTTCAACCTTTAAGCAGTGTCATTGATCTATAGAATGTGTCATTTGCTGAATTTGGGGTGTCTTTTGAGTGCATACTCACATTGATTTAGAACTTCTAATTCCCCTAAAATTTAGTTATAACCTCTCACTGCTAGTTGTGACAGTGCATCGGCATCACAATGTATTTTTTCATGTTGTTGTAGCTTTGATAAGAGTGCTTACACTAGACAGATCATTTTCGGAAGTTTTTGTTGTTGTTAATATAAAGTTGTCAAAAAATACAATACTTTATATTTACTTTAATAGTTACTTCTGTTCCTAAGAATGTTGTCATTGAGTTGTGCAATAAAACAGTTATACATCACCGTTTATGATGACTGATACATTACTTCTAATCTTAGAACTTTAGTTTTGCTTTAGTAGGATTAAAAAAAAAGTAGTTGTCTATATTTAATTTCAAAATGTAGTCACTAAATTCTGCAACAGGCTGTGCAAGGATATATTGCTATTGATAAAAAAAAATCACTATCTACTTTTAACATTCAAATATCTCTTGTACAAGTCTTTACTTTTATTATGTTGTTTAACCATTAAAACATAACTTAAAGAAGCCTGAAGAATGTTTTGTGGCAGTTCCTAAATCCTTTCCAATTTTAAAAATTCACCATTTAATGCTCTCTCAATTATATATTTATATATAACATATACCTTACACTCTGACTATTGCTAGAGAAGCGTTTAATAATAGCATGAAATTGCTCATAAGACAACTTTCTTTAATTCCAAATAAGGGAGTATGAGTTTGTCTGCTGCATCGGAATCTATTTTCGAAAGTAATTGCATACATTGTGATTATCCCATCCCCTTATTGTAGCATTTTAGCAAAAAAAAAAAATTGCTAAAGCAATATCTACTTCAAAAGCAATACTTCTATAAATTACCTTTTTTTTTTTTTAACAAATAAAAACATCAGAACTTACCACTTGATCATCTGTTATTTTGATACATAACTGGCCGCTGCAATGGCGATATTTAATAACAAACCGCACCTAGGCAAACATTAAAACTTTTAAAATTTGTAAAAAAAAAAAACAAAAAACAAGATACATTAAAGAATAAAGGGAGACCTTAAGTTCATAAATGACATCCTGAGACAGCTGTTTCACACTCCTTGGTGCTCGTCAGCCAAAATGAGACATCTTGAACTCTGGTCTGCTAAATGAAGGTAGGGATTTGAATTGTACAAAAGAAAATAAATTCACTATGGAAACGAACAATTAATCCAGTCATAAATTGTTTCACTTACATAGTATTTTATTGGTTAAACCGGAGAATCCGGCACAAGCCAATCACAGTCTTCCTAAGGATACATCCGCACAGGGATACATGATGGTGTCGACGGGGGCGTTTTACCAAGTTATTTTATAGTTGATTGCCCCTTTTAGCAAGAGACGGCTTCAGAAGGTACCATAAAGTGCAGTCTTACCTTAATCTCATTCTACCTTTCACTAGTTAATTGGAAAACTAAAATTCATATCTTAAAAGTAGTTCCAAGGCAGCCATCTTGTCGAAAGCTGTGTGCCGTATTCTCCGTTTTATTTTCTCAAGGTTTTGGAGGTTCCATTATCTTTTCTACAATTGGAAACATTGAAATGTTGACAACCAACTGATCACTAGCCAGGTAAAATATTTTCTTTCATTAAAAAAAAAGATCATTGTATGAATAATTAAGCTTTGAAGACGTTTAATTTATTTAATAATGACATTTTTCATTAATACACTAAGCTTGTTCTTGATTATAATCAATTATAGTGAATGATTTATGTCTTAGCATTTTACTTCCTATATTGTTTCTTATAAGATGCCTCTAAAGAACTAAAGTGGCATTTGACGAAAATTCAAAGTACTTGAGAACTAATTTTGGCAATTAAATAAATATTATTTTTTTTTTAAATAAACAGAATTTAAAGTAAAAAGCTTCTTTTTAATTCTTCTTTGTAAATGGTCCAGAAAACTTCAATTATTACTCTATACAGTCGAGAAAGTGGAACTGGATGCTGTCTATCTTCTCTTACTGTTTGATTTAACTAATTATTCTTGTTTTTGTTTCCTAAGCGAAGGAAATAAAAGTTATAACTGAGTATTCGTTATTTATTAGACGATCTCATTTACCCTTTCCACACTTGTGCTTAAAGTAATATAAGACATTGTACATTAAAATAATGTAGGAATAAGATTATAAAAATATGTGTACAAAGTAGATCTTTTCCCCTGCCTTTTTTAGAGGCCCGAAATGAACTTCCACTCGTTTCTCAAGATATCACTGCACGGCTCCGTTAATTTAGTATGGCCCTAGCCTGCACCGCGATTTTATAACAGTATATATTAACCTACAAAATTTATTTAAATCGTATAAAATAATCTACTTATTTGATAAATAAGGTTGTCCATCTGGATGTCACCGCTATGAAACAATTAGCTAGAACGCTGAAAGTTGTCATTGGGATATTACTTAATACGCATTTTTTGAACTCCTCAAAGCTCTGTATAAATAAATAAATAAAACAGACAATTAAAAATATACGACATAATTACTAGTGTTGTTACAATTTCTATCATTTATTAACTGCTTCGTAATTTTATACCATTCATATCGATTATTAACTAGCAAACAATTGAAATAGTAAAAGAGTAATTGTATTATTAATAGTTTACTAACAAATATTCACAAACCATTATTAAAACGTGTCTTATTCAACCAGATGTGCGTGCAGATGTATTATTGTGAATTTGCTAAAGATAATAAAACCGTTATTATTTCAAGTCTAAGTTACACTTACATTTTTTCAGAAAAAAAAAAGAAATAGATGCAGGACTGCTTATTACGTTTATTAAAATTTAGAATTTAAAGCACTGTGTATTTGTCAAGGACTGATAGAAGGCCATTTGTCAACTTACTTTCATCGGATCTGTTAAATAAAGCCTTTCAGCGGCTTTGGCGAATTCTTCCCATGAAGTAAGATATGTCATGTTCTTATATTTATTATACTTCGAAAACTAATACTCATTAATACCTTAACACTTAAGTTATTGCTAACTCATAATATTCGAAGCCTTTTAAACCCGACTTCCTCAGGTGTAATTAGCGGAAGTCAAGTATTGTCATCCCGCAGAAAATTCCTACTTTTTTTTTTTTAATTTAAATTTTTTCCCTAAAAAGCTTAATTAAAATGGTATTATTTTTTATTCAAAAAATTAAAATAGGCAATTATTAACAATTTTAGTTAAGTATTTGTTAAAAATTTTCAGCCAATCATTGATCAGCTTAGAAATCGTACCTTTAAGCTTTCCGTAAGCGGCGAGGGGCATGCTGCTTGTTCATGGCGTACAAATGAGCGTAGAGTGGTTGGTTACGGGAGGTGCATTTAGGTTACTGCCATTAGTAGGCAACGCTATATACGGCTTACTAGATTCATGCATGTTGCTTTGCTCCCATTGATCTCAGTGAGGACCTTTATTAGATGAAATCTTCCTGCTGTTTCCAGGAGATTTAATTCTAAACATCTTTCAAGATGAGGTAGGTGCTGCTTTGTTGCAGTTTTTTCATTCTCTTTGATATCTCGGATCGTGCAGGTTAGAAAGAATTTTTCGATCGACCTTAGCCTCACTACCCCAGTAGCCCAGTTTACCCTTATCTCATCCCTTTTACCTTCCTTTATTATTTTTACCGTTAAGATCAAATTAAGAGGTTCTCTAAACATCAGCTGCGGTTGCAACAACCGCAACCAGTAAACGTACGGTAACGGAGCCAGTTATATTCCTCTGGCGAAATCGGAGACACATTAAAATACGAAATATTCTTTCCAGTGCTGAGATTGCCTGGTTATCGATGGATCTCGGGAAAAACTGAGTGATCCATCCTCGGGAAAAATTTCTCCATCCTGTGAAAAAGAAACCACTGTGTTGGATTCGACGTTGGAACAGCCATTGGAAAGCCTACAATTTCGTTCAAATGTAGCAGAACTCCAACCAAAATCTTAAAATTTGAAATATCATTGGTGATATTTTAAAGATTTATGTAGCTACTTTTTTATTTACAACTCGTAGAAGATTATCTAAGTTAAATATGTATTAAAGTACCTAGACATTGTTGCTAATTTATTTGTTGGTAATTTATTATTAATTATTGAGGTAAATATGTTTTCGTGTAGATCGATACATTAATAAAATGTTAGTAAATTTTTAAATAGCGAAAGTATGAAGAAAATATGATTTCGATGAAAGTATTATGTTAATTACTTTTCGAGAACTTGAAATTGATTATTTTTTTTTTAAGTATACAGTTATCAATTTAAAAAATTATTGATAGATAAATTAATAGAAAAAAATGGATCATTTACGAAATTATCTTTGAAATTAATAAGAAATCTGGAAATATTTGTTTACAACACAATTAGGAGGAGTTATTGTGCTCTGTTTATCGATCAGGACCAGATTGATATATTTTCTAAACTCACTTTCTTAAATATGAAGAAAGAATTCCATCTTCTACTTGTTTACGTCTTATTATGTTTGATGCATTATTCATTTGGTATCAACAAATTGAACACTTAAGTTTCAGTATGGGTTATTCTCTTTAAAATAGGTTGATATGGATTTATAGTTTACTCGAAAATGAAATGTTAAAGCATTCCGGTCAACGTTTTTATGAATTGAAAATATAAAAACACTAAACAGTTTTCTTACAGTTTCGAAAAAACTTCAAAAATCTGATTTCTAAATACTAAATAATTATATCCCTGTTTTATTTCTTTGTATGTATTACATTTTATTGAAAACAAAATAAAAAAAGATTAATATTTATCAAATGACTGGAAATCATTTTAGCTGAAAATTCAAAGGTTTAAATACAATTGCTGTTCTTTTTTTTTTGAAACAGCTGTTTTATTTTTTTTATTCTGTTTTGTATTTCAGTGCTCAGACAAAAAAATAATATTTAAGTAGCTTTTTATGTTAATTTGAATGTTAGTTGCATGGATTTTTTATTTGTTTCTTTTGGCTTAAGTTACTGCAGCGATGTTATTATTTTTTTTTATCTGAATTTCTTTCCTTGAATGTATAGCCAATGAACTGTTTTCCGGAGCCACTTCTTGGAACACCTCGACATGTCCGGCAACATAAGCCTGTAAGTCAGGGCTTGGAATATTTTTCAGTTATTCTCCCAACCTTGAGCACTTAACTCCCTTTGCATGCTGCATGGACAGTTATTGCACTTTTCTTTTTATTTGCAATTTTTTTTTAATCCCGCCTTTTAAAATAATGATATTTTTATCAATACATGCATCCGACTTATTGTCTGGATATCCTGTTTACGACTGAAACTGAACGAAATTTGTAATCTGTTAATTAAACTTGAAAAAGAAAAACAAAAAAGTTTTCCTTACATCGATTTGCCTGCGGTTTATTGATGATTCAGAATTAATTTTGGAAAGAATTTAAATTTGAAGAATGATAAATTTAACGCTAATTTCGTTTTTGTTTCGTCCTTAACGGTTTTACTGAATTATGATTTTAATGTGAAAAAGATATCATTTTTGGTAACAGAAACAAGTATATAAGGCAACAGATGATATTATTTAAAAACAAAATAAAATTGTTCTTTAAAATTCACAAGTATCTCATTAGATTTGCATGTGATGTTCTTGTTGTGATTAAGTTTAAAAATACTACAAGTTTGAGATTTTATGAATTAT
>JAFIDM010040693.1:0-29991 GCA_023159025.1 Thereuonema tuberculata
AGTATAAGATCTACTGATAAATAGTTTCATTAAAAAATAAAAAAATTCTACTAAAAGGAGATGAACACTATAAAAATCTATTGATATCGCTGGCATCTGCAGCGAAATAGTTAGATTTTTATAGTGTTCATCTCCTTTCTTTTTCCAAGATAAGCACTCAGTCAGGAATGTTCTATCTTTATTAGTTGTCCGTGAAGTTTATAGTGTTCATCTTATTTTATTATGTGCATTATTATTTTATACTTTTTAACAGATTTCAAATTCAAATTTGATAAAATTTGCTTTATATTGTTTGCTTTTTATTGTATCTCTAAAAAGATTTGTGTGAAATCATCTTTCAGAGGAAATTGCTTAGTAATTCACTTTTCAGTAACTTTTTCTGCTTTAACAATTTAAAACTAAAGGTTTGTAGGTATTTCAGGCATTTTCTTATTTTTTTCATGCATTTACAATTGAAGAAGTTTTCGGAATACAGCAATTGTATCTTCTGTTTTCTAGAGATATTGAGAAGTGAATGAAGAGTTTTATTACCTAGACACACACAGAAATTACAGAAACTTCCTAGAAGTTCTTATCACAGAAATCAAGCAAATGTTGAAATTGATGAAGATATGAAATTCTGTATTATAACTCTGAGATTATTCTGTAAGAGATTACTGTTGAACTGTAAGAGAACAGACCATACAGGCCCTGGGATGAGCGAGAGGTTTAGGTTCCCAGCGATTCTCGGCCAACGGGACTAATTGAGGTCGGACGGTCTGCTTGACACCGCCTCTTTAACCCCCGAATAATAACCTCGGTACCCTTTGGCAAAGGGCTTGGTGAACCCAAGGGTCCATCTAATTATTAAGTTTTTTGATTATATTTCTTTAATGAGTTATAATATCTTTCTAGTGATAGCAAAATATCATTCTTAAAGTTATTGGGAAAAAGAAACAATTTTATTATTTGTATATTTACTTAAGAATTACTTAAGCATTGCAGACAAAACAAAAGTTCAATTAATTAGATACAAAACCTCCATCACAAAAATAAATAACAAACTAAAAATAAATAAAAAAAAAATACCACTAATTGCATGAAATTCATTTACTATTCAATTCAATGATAATACAGGTAAAATGAGACACGTAATTGGCTAATAGGTATGAGAAAGTAAATACATAATCAATTGAATGGACGAAATATTAAGGAAAGTATTAAGATGACCAAAATATGCACTTTTTTTTTTAAATAATATTACTGCACGTTAAACAAGATGATTATTGAAAGTACTCTAAATGTTGTGTCTGTAACTTCTTGTTTATTTCCGTTTCTCCATTGTTTTATCATCTTAACATTATATTTAATCTCTCTATTCTCAGAAGCCTCTTATGGTTCAAGATATGGAATGAAACGATTCGAAGGAATAAGATTGATACCTGATAAAAGAAATACAACCAACTGACGTGATCAAGATGAGAGGGATTGTATACAATGCTCGGATTTCATGCAATTACTTCCTGCTTAATGCAAATAATGCTCAATTTCCTCCAGTTTTGAAACTTATATTAAATATCTGAACAATATACAAATATTGCATTAAAAATCTATTTGCCTCTTAAGGAGTGAATACTACAGTTTAACGGACACTCCGAATAGCGGACACGTCTAATTAGCGGACAATATTGCGGGTCCCAGTCCCTTGCAATAGGACATTCCATGTTATTCACTCCGAATAGCGGACAGTTATTTTAACTGTAAAAAAAAAAAATTTTTTGATTAACATTTCGACAAACACATCATGGTTGTATTTACATCGGTGTCCCTTACATTGATACATTGTATCGGTGTCCCATGATTCAATGTACGAATTTGAGGCCCTTTTTTTCACTGCAATTGCTTGTAAATATCAATCCCTCGTAAAGCTATCCTACAAACGTGTTGATTAAATTTAGTGCGAATTAAAATGGCGTCAAAAAAGAGATTGGCACTGAAAGAAAAAATTGATGTTCTTGAAGTTGCTGAAAAAGAAAAGCAGAGTGTGCGTTGTTTTGCTGAATGTTTTAAAGTTGGAAAAACTAATATGAGTGAACTTTTAAAGGACAAAGATGAGATTAGAATAATGTGGATGGTGAATTCAAACGAAAATTCGAAGAATTTGAAGTTTCCTAAAACTGAAACTAATAGCAAAATCGACGAAATGATGATAAAATGGTTCCGCTTTGCTCGTGCAAAGAACATTCCTATAAGCGGTGTTTTCCTTAAAGGAAAAGCCAGAGAAGTCGGTCAAAGTTTAGGATTGGACACGTTTAAGGCATCAAATGATGGCTAGAAATTAATTTTCTATATACTGTAATTAATTTTTTCATTATTTTAAGTAAGACAAACGGATTAGCACTCGTTTAAAAAGGAATATAGTAAATACTTTGCAATTGTTCATATTCTCTCGTATTGCAATGATAATTGTAGAAATTAATTAAGATTGTACGAAATTTACATTAAATGACATGCTATAAGCAAAAAATTAAAAAAAAGACAGTCCTCCCCAATAGCGGACACCTCCCAATAACGGACAAAACTTGCGGTCCCGTGACTCTCGGTTATTCGGAGGTAACACTGTATTTTGAAAAGATTGTTCTATCTGCTCATAATAACACAATAACTTTGTAATCAAAACAGAAAATTTACAGTTAATACAACATTTTCGTTTTGATTGGTTTCAATTCTACTTTCTATTTACTGAAAATCTAACTGAATTGGAATGTTTTCTTTTGTGTGAATAAATACAATTTGCTTTTGCATTTTAATTCTACTAATGTTACTATCTCCTTTTTTACAGTTATAATCAGATACTGGCTGTTAAGGTAAAAGAAGCGGCGCAAAAAAAAAGCTGTAGGCCTAATCCTATTTAATTTAAAATTAAATTCATAATTTTAAAGAAATCATTGATGGAATTTAATACAATTATAAATGTGTTTTTTTTAATAATAATCAAATGAAATTTTTATGGATTTTAATAAAATGATTTCTCCCATTTTATTCATTTTTGGGGCTCTAAAATAAAGATAAACGAGACTCTGGGATATTTCCCACATCGTTAAAAGAGAAATAGACGAGGCCTTCCACGTCCTATTGTTCAGGAATCGTCTGCAGATGATTGTTTGCAGTAACTTCGACCACAGTCACATTAGGACTATAAAGATTCTTAAAGTTCTTATCATGTAATTGAGTGAAAGTTTTTGGAACCTCTTACAATTAAATTTAATCAATTTTCATCAAATCAGTTTTAAAAATAGAGAGGCAAATATTATGTCCACAATTATATTTAAAATTGTTTTTCACTATTTGATAAAAGTATGGAAAAGACATCATGAGATTTGTTTCTGCTGTTTTCTAATCCGTAGCAAAATCAATATAACTCATTTTAAATACACGTTACAAAGATAAATTATTCAAAAGTTTAATTTATAAAATGTTAGACTTCTTTAAGTTTTCAAACTCACTTTAAAATATGAGAATGTTTCTTTCGAACTCTACAGCTTCCAATCCATCAAAATTGACTTCACGTCTCCTCTACAATTGCTTCATGCTCAATTCTATTTTACAATAAATAAATGGAATTAGCATAATAAATACAGGATGTGATAAGGGACAAATATAACCTCATTGCCAAAAACATTAGGGCACCTAGAATCAGAAGTCGAAATAGAACGATAGTTGGTAAACAATGAAAATGATGATATAGATAACTGATTGTAATGTCAGAGGAAATTGGCCTTTTATTCACTGCAGCACTACAGATCAATAGTTGCTTTACTACTATGTCATAGCGTCCCTAGCGGAGATACACGATGCGATACGGCCTGGTGTGGAATCATAGAGATCTCTACTTGCTATCTTGCGAAAGATCCTCCCATAGTTGTTGCAAATTCCGCTCAGATCGCTCTTACACTTAGATGGTCAATTGGCGACATGTCTTGAGACCCTATGGGCCAAGTAAGGATGTCAACTGCACGGAGACAGTCCATGGAAACTCATGCTGTATATTTCAGCATTATCTTAAATTCGAAAATGTACTCCAGTAGCCGTTCAAGGAAGGGAAGGACATGAGGCAGCAGAATCTCCTGAAAGGAACGCTGAGGCTGGCCACACACCAGAGTTGACAAAACGTCAGCGACAAATTAACTCGAGTAAAAAATGTCAGTGTCAAAATATTTTGCTTTAGACTGCCTGTGACTGTCTGTGAATGTCTTTCATTCTGAGTCAATTTGGCGAGTGATGAAGAAGTGGTTGTGATTGTGTATTATTATTTATTATGTTTAGAAGAGGAAAGGCCAGATCGCTCATTTTGGGTTCATCCTATTAATCAAAAAAGGAAACTCAACACGTTTTAGATGAATTAAGAGGAGATGAAAAGAAATTCTTTAGTTTTACAAAAATAAGTATTTATTAGTATTTTGACTATTTATTAAAGTTAATCACTTAAAAAAATTGAGAAACAAAACATCAACTTTCGAAAGATTGCGTAACATCTTTACTTTAATACTGATGCTAAATTTATAGTTGATGATGTGGGCGACTATGGAATAATCAATGACAACCGTATTTTCATTTCTTCACAGCTTGGACATGTCTTTTATAATGTAAAGAATTATAAATATATATGCCAGCAGAGTAAAAATTTAGTGCTCTAAAATACTTATCTAACATGATACCAAAACAAAGAAATCAATAAACACATTTAATGATGCGTTAATTTATATACAAAGGCTTTAGAAGTTCAGAATCAATCAATTCTCTATTTCCAATCTTCGGGGAAGGTTTTACTTGCTTCTCATGGAACGGTTTGCTTCTGTGGGCAATCTTCTATCGCTAGCCTTCTATTAATAAGCTACGTCTGAGGTCCCTTCACCAAAATCTTTAAACAGTTGCTTTTTCCCTGAATCTATCCTAAGATCCTTTTTTCTAGATCTTCTTTTATTCCGGAAAAATAACTGATTCGCTTTTTGCTGCTTTTGCTTTAGCTATCTCTAATCTCTCTTTTGTGGAGGTTTCTCTACGCTACGTTTATCGCAAACGCTGTTAGCTAAATTTCCTATTAACTTCTCCTAAGGTAATCTAGTAGCTTTAAAGTAGAATCCTAATTTTATCTACAAAAATCTGTTAATGCCAGAGAAATTCTTGAATAACTTCACGTCGCTGATTTCCTTTTATTCTAACTCGAATAATATAAATTTCTAAGATCCTAAACTTTCGTATGAATCGATTTATCTACGCCTAACTTGCTTTAGGGATCCTATCAACCTGATAAATATTTTAACAAAACTTTACTTACAGTAAAAGTCGATTTTCTTGCATGAACGGTTGTGAGAAATTCGATCCTTTCGCCTTTACTGTGTCTCCGTTGTCGGTCTGGTGAGATGTAAAAAACATCTAGGCCTGTTACTCCGACTAAATGTTCCTGTTACGGTTAGATCTTTCCGGGGCGTCGTTTCTCCCACGATATACGATAAAATCAACGAGGATCTATTCTTCTTAATCAGCAGTAGTTATTCACTCTGTTTCGCATTCTTCTAAATGGGCAAAGCTATCTGCATGTGTCCTATTCTTTTATCGCCTTAGAAGTTCCCGGCCGTGGCTGTGTCTCTTACGGGGAAATGATTCTCCGGTCTCCGGTTCCAATCACTTTCGTCGGCTTCAGTCTTCTGCGTACGGAACGGTCAGTTCTTTCGCATTTCGTCTCGGCTATTACTTGAATCGTGTCCTGCCAATTTCGTATGGCTTGGATATATTTCGTCTAAGGAATGCCTTCCGTCGAAACCGTCTTCTTTTCTATCCGGACTCACTATTCTGCTATTCGTCAGAATTTCCCGGGGATTGGAATATTACAGCACTTTCGCTTTTAATCGAGCGAACTTCAGAATCCATTGAATTCTTCCGGGCGCGTATTCTCATCCTTATTTAGAATACAGAATCATTCTCATTCCAAAATCGTTGGTGAGAATCTGCAGCAAACCCAACTCCGAAACTAGGAGCGACCCTTCTTTACATCTGATCTGGTTGAAGGAGACGAGCGAACTTTGGACGGTTTGCATTAACAAAGCCGTCTCGCATAGAGATAATTTCGCGTTCCACGAGATAACAATTACTTTGACTCGTCAACGAATTGTTTCAGCAAGCCATCATGAGGACTTAATTGCGTTATTGAAACCTGCAAAAATGCCAACCTTCCATGCTAATTCAATAACGACTGTCAAAAGCAAATTAAATTTGCCAACGCTAATGGGAAAATAAATTTAGGGTTACAGAGATTTTCCTATTAAATCAGAAATTCTCAATGCTGAATTTCTACATATAAAATATGCTGGATCTGCCAGCGTCTTGAAAATTGTGTCCACAATAAGTATAGAATCTTCCATATGTATTCGTTGCGGACGTATCCTTTGAACCCCAATTTAATGGGACATTTTCCAAAAAATGCCCTGACACGTGCAAAGCGAATATATAATTAACGCTATTCTAGACCACCGGTCGGCAACCCGCGGCCCGTAAGGCGTTTTGATGCGGCCCGCGAGCGTCTTGGATCGATGATATTTTATTTGTTTTCATTTCATTTGCACTATATACAATAAATGTCGTAAAAATATATAATTAGCGTTTTATTTTTAAAACTAAAATATTTGTACTCAAATATGCTCTGGAATCTAGAGCATGTCGAATCGTCAAGTGTGCGTTTGTTATTCTTATAAGAAAATTTCGAGTGTTTGAAACTATGATGTTAGTATTATCAGAAAAGGCTGAAAAGATCACGCTTGTTATTCCGTTCTTCAAAGGAGAGGAACTATCAAATATCCATTAGGAGCTGCTTGTGAAGATGAAAATGATCAAAATGTTCGAAACCTCCAGCAAGAAAGTAACAGAGCACACGCTATTCGCAGAAAATATGATTTTTATTTTCAGTCAAATCAGAGCAGTGTTCCATTGCAAAATAGGATAGCCCTTTCGGAATGAACAATATGAACTTAGATGCAGAAACTTCGACTTCTATAATTTAAAAAGTGTTATATACATGTTACAAGGTCGTATCAGATACAAACCAACCGTTTCTAATAATTATTAAATATTTTTATAAAACATTGGTAAAGCATTGCCTTATTTTTCTTATTGCCTAAGATATTTAAAAAAAAAAAAAAATCTGCTTTTGTTTTTGTCTTTGGGAACAAATCATTTATCACGATTTTCTTTTCTCTAAATGATTGTTTCCTAACACTTTCATCTCATTTGTAGAACATAATAACAGTTTGTTTTAGTTTGAACATTATTTTTTTATATTTTAAATATAATCATAATAATAAATAATAATAATAACATTTTACTGCAAACCGAAAGCATTCATTTCCATCGTTATTTCATCACATACTTTGCCAATAACATTCTTTTTAGAATGATCTTTCAACTGATAATTGCATACTATACGCCCAGCCTGAACCAAAACAACAGAATGCCTAAATTTATTTCCATAATTTCAAAAAAAGAAACCGTTTTCACCGAATGCAACGAAGTCTCAGTTCATAAAACGTCGTAATGAGTGATAGCTAAAAACCGCGCATGTGCAAAGCGGAATGTCTCGAGATGACTCGTCTGGAGCGGTGTGCGCCCAGCCTAAGCCATCAATGTTCCCCTTAATCATACCAAAGGAGAATCATAGGAGATGACTCGTCTGGAGCGGTGTGCGCCCAGCCTAAGCCATCAATGTTCCCCTTAATCATACCAAAGGAGAATCATAGGAGATGACTCAGCACACCATGACGTTACAGTCCTGGCGGTGTGTCGCTCACTAATGAAGTCCGAATTAGTGTGCTTTCCAGTGTCTCTCCAAACGAGTATGGTGTTTCTCCATGCCCAATCTCGATTCGTCACTAAACACTACCAGACTGTCTCCGCAGTCCACCTCTCTCAAACTGTCAAATTGTTAGTGGAAAAGATAATGTTTAAATAATATTTTTTTCCTTTAAAAATTGTGAGAGATTAAATTACTTTTTAAAAAATTAACTGTTGCACCAATAATAACTATTTTAAATACAAAACATTATTTTACGAATGTTTTATCATTTCAGGTTTTTGTCAATTTTTTTGAGTTGAAAATACCGAGTAATATCTCGTAAACACCAAAAAAAAAAATGATTGTTTTTGAATTTTAATTTAAGTAATTGTAGAATATTTTGAAAATTAAAAACAAAAAAATATAAATCCCAGTTGCTTCACAAGTTCATTTTTAAATTTTCAGGTGCATTTGAAAAAGAAATCTATAAAAGAAATGGAAGGTTGGCAGTCGTCTGCAGTTGCTTGAGTCAGGACCTTAAACAGTTTCTTCTTGTTTAGTTTAATAGGAAACATCACAGTTCGAATGTTACATAACATGAAATATTACGTAACTTTCTTATTTGCTTTCTTATTTGAGTTCTAAATTAGAGATTTTATTTTAATATTTTAATTTTAGAAAGAAATAATTTTTGCCATAAATACCATAAAGAATTTAAATACTATATACCATCATGAATCGAGATTTTAAGTTTGCCAAAGTCTTAAGCTAAATTATTCATTGATTGGCATATCTAGATATAAAATCGTATTTTTCAAAATAAAATTCAAAAGAAAATTTCACAAAAAAGTTAAAATATTTGTTGGTTCTTTTCTTTTCCCTTCCTATTTATATCAAATTAAATAGAATTTATAAAAAAAAATCCTACAACTTGATACAAATGGCTTCTTTAGAAAATCTTTATTTCCTTGGAGTCATGAAAAGAAATTAACATTAAGAGATTTTTCCAGTAGAAAATCAGTTACGATCAATGGGACACAACTACTTCGTGCTTAAACATATTCAGCAGAGAAAATTCTTAGTTAAAATTTAACGTGCAGTAGGTATTTTTTTTAAAAAAGGGAATTTTCCCATCAGGCACAAGGAAAATAAAAACAGTAATTCATGACTATAGCTCATCAATGGGGTGGAGTTTGGAATGGCCGTTCCCTCATTGTTATGACTCGTCAGCCAAACTCACCACCTCGATGACAAGCTCAGAAAGGTTGGCTGATGATTCATAACAATGATGAAACGACCGTTATAAACTCCACTCCGTTGACAAGCAATAGACATGAATTGTTATTTTTATTTTCCTTGTACATGTTGGGAAAATTCCATTTAGTTTTGTTATGTAATATAGTCAATCCTCGTTCATCACTTCGATCTCGCGAATTCCCTGGTTCGCTTCTATGAAAATGTAACCCGTTCAGCCACATACAAGGTCTCTTCGCGCCCATGCGCAACAGCGAAAATAATTTGAGAATCCTATCACGCAGCATCGACACGAGCTCCACTAAGTAAACATGCTGTCTTGTCCTCGTCTCTTTTAGTGAGAACAAGTCTCCACGTCGTTCTGATAATATTGCGTCTATTCTCAATATTTTGCCCTGTTTTGGTGATACATTTCAGGAATGGTAGCAAAGCGTAGTGCTAATGAAAGGATTTTTCTGCAGCACAAACGCATCCTGATGAGATAGATAACATTCGTGCATATGGTAGCTATATTGTAATTACACATGAATGCTTTGTTAAAGCATAAAAAAACGTTGTAAATTATGCAATGATGCTTGAATGGAACGATACACACAATGATTTTAAATGGCAATGGATAACGATTTGCAAAGCAAATACCTTAAAGGTAATTATTATTAGAGAATATAATGCATGAAGTTGCTAGTTGATCTAAAGATTTAAAAACAATTGAACAATTTTTGTAATAATTACTATTACAAGAAGGAATTATTGCATTATTTTGCAGAGAAATTTAACTAAAATTTATAAAACACTTGTTTGGAGGAATTATCAATCGTTACTTCTTATTTCTTTTTCTCCATTTAATCATTTGTTATTGATTTATCAGTAATTCAGTTTCCAATTCTAGGTTGGATTAGGAAATAAAATTAACATAAAAAGTCTCTATTTAAATTGAAATTTTAGATCAATGTTCAAACTGACATCTCAAGACAAGCCTGTTTCACGCTTATTAGGCGATCATCAGTTGGAAGTATTCAGAATGAATAAAGCAGGTCTCATAACGGAGGTGTATTTGAGGTTGAGTGGGGAAAGAAATGGGAGGTACCATTTCTATATTTATAGAAAAAAAACTGTCTATATTTACTAAAACCACAGTCACCATCAGACTCACTAGATTCAAGATTTTTTTTGGTACAGATATATATAATATCTTGATTTTTGAGAAATTTAAATATCTTCAAAATGTCTCAATTGATGCTTTTATTTTTGTTTAGTTCTTTTTATAAACAAATGAATATATGAGAAAGAAGAATAATGTCTTGTCCTCGATTATCACATGAAGAACTCTGTTCTTCAGAAAATGGAATTAAAGTAGGCTTTATTTATAAATTTCAGTAGTATTTGGTTATTTGAAAATAATGAAGAAGAATGTTAAAGAAGAAAATTTAACATTTCATTGCATAGTTAATCACAATAGACAAATTGATTGAGCATTGAATGATAAAAATTCAAACAAAATACGATGAAAAATCAAGCAGTACAAAGATTATTAATAATAGTAATTAAAATGTACGCAATTAAAGTAAATTTGTCCTCAGAAATACAGATTCCATTTAGATTTCAAATTAAAACTGCTTAAAGAGAAAATAAAAGCAACAGACTTAGCACTGAGATATAGTTGAGGAGACTACGTAAAGTTTACAGAAAAATAATTTTCATGCTTGAATAATTAACACATTGTTTCCAAATCTCTAGTTATTCTAGAGATTATAGAGCTTATTTTATTAGTCGCTGAGAATAAAATCTTAAAACGAAACTAAGCTCCAATATTAATTTTAGTGGAAGATAGATTCAAAAAATAATTGTCAGTTAAAGACGTAGGGAAATGCTAGTGATGGGCTTCACATATTAGAAAAAACAGATTCTTCTTGATTTAGATTATTAATTTTTTAATAGCTTCTGATTAAAAACTATATAATTTTAAATCAGCCTTTTCCTCTATCTGTTCGTTCGTCTGTGATCGAAAATTAGAAAACTGAAGCTTTATTGACAGTTTAAGACACAGGGTGCTTTTTCTCGTATTTCCTGTCAACCTGAAGGCTAGAATAGGACACTTCGGTCTATTCTAGTCTTCCTATGATTGTAACTCTTCTCTCAAAATACAAATAACCCTGTGGCAGACTCAGGAAAACTGTTAGTGTATTAGGTAAATACAATTACCTAAATTTAATAGCATTACCTAAATACCATTAACTAAATACCATTACCTAATTTACCATTAGGTAAATAAAATGATGATTACAATAAGGAATTTGAGATAATTTAAAATATTACAATAGTGGAAATTCCTATTTTTAGTGTAAAGCAAGAATATATTTAAAAAATGCCTTATGTTTTCAACAATATACGATTTAAATTTTTAAAATAATTTAATTTTGAAAATACTTCAGGTTTTACTATATCATTACAAAATATTTAATCATTACAGAATTTTTAAGCGTAAAAAATAATTGTGACAAAATAAATAGAAGTCAATTCATGTTTTTTTTAAATAAAAAAATCAATTTCAATCTATCAAACATCTACACAGAAGTTAGAAGAAACACTACTGTAGATTGTCGCAGATTATTAAAAGTCATTGTAATTTAAAGGTCAAGTACAATTTCAAATGAGGCCTGCATTAAGTTCATTTAGTGAATCTAGACCCCATTTTGAACACTCTAATAAGTAGACACAATCGATATCATATTCGTTCTCAAAATAATTGATACCTGAGATTTTGTCTAATTGCCATCATTTTTCCTGACCCACTCAATGGCCTCCTGAAACTGTAAGTAGCCTGAACCAGAAGACCTTCCGATAATTTCTTTTAACTTAAAATGAAGTTTGTTAATCGTTTTCTGAAAGAGTAGAGAAAACCTTCTTTGAATCAGATATTTTACATAAATTTTCAATTTCCATTTTTTAATATCTCGCTTTCGCTTAATTTAAGAAGCTAAAATTTCAATTTTTTATATAATTCCAAAACAAACAAATAGTTTTTCATAGTCTAAATGTTTTTCAAAAAATTTTGATAAAAATTATGTTTATTAAATTTAATCTAAAGAAAAAAATGTACTGTGAAGGTCATTGTGTTTCTGAAATGTCATCATATGTTTATTGTTTATTGTTTAATGAAAACGAAGCGTTAGCATCATAGTATTTGATTTTTTTTTTAATTTTTTAAATCATTATTCCACTGTGAAAAGAAAAACACATTATTTTGAAAAAATAACGAAGGATCCAGAGATCACCGTCTTCAACCTGGGGAGAGTGTCCAAATCGCTGCGTAGTAGGGAACGCGATATTTTCTACCTGAGCATGACGACAAATGGTTGCTACTTGGAAATTCTCTTCTATTCAAATAATGAATAGTAATAGAGTGTTTTTGAAAAAAAAAAAGGTTTTTTGAGAATTAGTGAATTTGAGAAGCAATTTGACACTCAAAAAAAAAAGAGACAATCAACTTATATAATTGGATATGTTCGTCTGTCTGTCTGTAACTCGATATAATTAAGCTATTAAGGTAGATCCAAGATTCTCAAATTGGGTGACATATTAGTTCATTTTGTCATTCCATGATGTTTCCATGAAATTTTATCCTTGGAAACTGACCTAGAAAAACTGAAATTCAAACAAAACATACATTAACTTTGCTAACACTGCACCCATTTTAATGAAATTTGGCATACTTACTCAGTTTTTAACGCTGAGTTTGAAACTCAAAACCATTTTTGTCGTAGAGGCTTCGTTCACAAGTTAGCGCAGTATTTAGATTATACAAAGGTGAGTTTTAAATGCCTTTCGGCGTTATGAGTCAAAAATAATAATTATTCCATTCTTACTTTTAGTAAAATTTATTTACAAGGATAAACTTTAGATATGGTTGGTATTTCGTTTTTCTTTTTGGGTGGAAAATGATCCTTTAGATTAAACTCTCAGAACCTATATTACAGGTGTACAGGTAATAAGTATACCTAAATAGGTCTGATAAACATTTTAAAAAAAATATTTCTAATCAAATCATTAATTGGCTAAGTTCGTCTGTCTGTCTGTCTGTCTATAACTCGATATAATTAAGCTATTAAGATAGATCCAAGGGTTCTCAATGGTACCACTGAATCAAGGATACTCAGACTGGATGAAAATATTAGTTCATTTTGTCATTCCGTGTTGTTTCCATGAAATTTTATTCTTGGGAACTGACCTCGACAACTGAAATTCTAACAAAACATTCGTTCAAAACCAAATAATTTTGTTACCACTGCATACATTTTAATGAAATTTGGCATACTTACTCAGTTGTTTATGCTGATTTCGAAACTCAAAACCATTTTTGCCGTAGAAGTTCGTTCACAAGTTAGCGCATTATTTAGATTACAAAGGTGAGTTCTAAATTCCTTTTGGCATTATGGGTCAAAAATAAAAATTATTCCATTCTTACTTTTAGTAAAATTTATTTACAAGGACAAACTTTAGATATGGTTGGTATTTATTTACCAGAGCCTGTTTTTAGTCATGGACAGTTATATGTTGCTATTTCTTGAGCACGTCGTGCTTGCGATGTTAAAATCAAAATTCTTGACTGTATAGATCAAGGACATCTGATAGAAGGATCTGATGCTGTTTTTACAAAAAATATAGTTTATAAGGAGATATTTACTTTATAGTCGATAGTTGATAATAAAATGATTTTTCAGATTTTTTTATGCTTGTCGTCGGACAGGCTTTACTGCTAAGGAACTTTCCAAAGATATTACTGAGACATAAATTATAAATTTCACTGCCTCAAATATTACAAAATAAAATTATTTTTTAGCTACATTGACTTCTTTTACAGTAAAGATCAATGAAAAGTATGGAATTGAAATGCTAGTATAGAAATTGATAAAATTAATTTTTTTATTGTTATTTTGCAATATTTAACAATTTTTTACTTAGTAAAAATGACGTTATTGAACTTTTAATGCTTTAGTAGTTGCGACCTATGAAATATTCACGGAAGTAACAAATTCCACATTTTTGAAAAATACAAGATTGAAAAAGATGTTCTAAGCTAATTTTTTTTATAAGCCATGACTTCCATAATAGCCCACATGTAATTTGAATATAGACTTATTTGTTAAAATAATATTATAATATTATTAAAATAAAAAAAAATAAAAAATTTGATTTACCATTATATTAGTAGCTAGTGCTGCGGTTTCTCATTATGAAACATAATGGCAGCCTGCTGCTCTAAAAGAATAGACTCGTCGAAATTGAGGCAATATTAACGCAATATTAACGGAAATTTTGAAATGTCCAGAAATTTTTGAATAATACAAGATTGAAAAAGATGTTCTAAGCTCATTTTTTAAAAGCCATGACTTCCGCAATAGCGCACATATAATTTGAATGACTAAGCCAAATTTTGTTAAAATAAAAGAAAATAAATAATTGATTTACCAGTTTCAACAATAACAATAACGAATGTCCAACAGCCAATACCAATAATCCTGTCTGGGCAGCAATGACGGTACGTGTTCCCCTACTTCGTTGAGTAGTGAGCGAGCGGCTACACAGCCGAAGTTATGTAAAAACCGAGGTTTTACAAACTGATAAATTTTGACGCATGAACTTCATGCATTTCAGTATAAACTTCATTTATGTGGGAAAGAAAATCTCAATACGCTGATAATAATTGTGTAATCTCTCTCCGTCGCGGTGAAGTGGGACGAATATTAGAGGCGTCATATTTAAACATGAGCGTGGCGTCAGGCGTGACGTTTTCCAACTCTGGACTGTGATTTGTTATTTCTCCGACTCTCAATTTTTGCCTATTAAAAGGATGATTTTATTATTATTCTCTGATATTTGAATTAAAAAATGTTTCGATGTTATTAAAAAAAAAAATGGTGTTTGGCACCAACCCGCAATACACCTGAGTTATCCGGAGAAGCCACAACGGGCTGGAAAGTCGCATATTCTCCAATGATCTCAATAATAGTTTGCTAATTAAATAAAGTTTTTTTATAATGGGTATATATGCAAAGGTTCCGGAGAAACGCGACGGTACCCGGGTGTTATTATTATATTATAAAAACTTCATATTCTATCTTGTACTCCTATTAAATTAAATTAGAAAACTCCATCTACGGATAAATTTCATTTTATTAATGCTGATATTTCGCGGAGAATACCATCTTCCCGCTTTTTCAAACCGTTTTAAAGAACAAAGATTAACTTCCATTACATTCACTGGTTTGCAAGATACACACATATTATATCACATATTATATCACCGCAAAATATCACCATTAATAAAATGAAATTTATCCGTAGATGGAGTTTTCTAATATTATAAAAACGTTATTCTGTCTGTCATTCTATAAGCAAAATGTTAAATTACAAATTACTAAAACGTCAGAGCAAGGAAATCTTTTGGAATGATTCAAGAATTTTCGCAAAACATGTTATTTGATAAAAGATCTTCAATATCTCTAAATTAAATGGAATAATTTACATTTATTATGAAAACGCAAATTTTCAAGGGAATGTCGTTCCCTCTTTCTCAAGCCTATATACAATGAGTTTGCGAAATTTTTTTCAACAATTAAATTATTACTGTTATATGTCTTACATATACATTTTGTTAAAAATAAATAATAATATCACAACTTTCTATTATTAACAATTTCTTAAAAAACTTTCTATTTGTTAATTATTGCTAATTCTTCTACTGTAACCTTATGATTGCAATTTGAACACAGCTTCTCAATAAAAACTTTTGCTATTCTTACAAAATATTCGTTCACTTCAAGTCCTTCACTCCTATTGATATTTCCTTCCTTCGTGTTTCGAATGTACATGCTTTCAATCGTTTTTCGTGTTTTTGTTTCTTTCTCCACACATAAAATTTTAATTTCATTATTAACGCAGTGCGTTTTTTTTTCTTATAATGTTCAGCAAAGTCTATCTATTAATTAATTACTATCTATCACTTATCTATTAATTGATTTTCTATGTATGAGGGGCGTTCAAAAAGAAACGAGCCGGAGTGTGGAATGGACAAACTGGGTACAGAAGGGTAGTATCGTTGCATGTGTAACCAAGATTGGTTCGACACGAGTGAGTGCGTAAGTTCACAGCCCGCTGCTAGAGGATCACGGGTGCAATTCATGTGACTAAAAGCTAATACAAGCATGCGTCAATCGTCCAACACGGTCTTCACCGCACCGCACAAGCACTTCACCGCATTACAGATGAAACGACCAGGCAAGCTCATCCGTGGGGTCATTCTACTCCACGACAATCCAAAGCCCCATACGGCCAACACAATCACGGCATTCTTGCAGAAATTCAAGTGGGAGGTTCTTGATCACCCTCCATACAGTACAGACCTCTCTACCTGCGATTACGCCATTTTTGGTAACCTTAAAAATGCTCTGAGGGGCAAACGATTTGCCTCGCACGACGACGTCAAGCAGTACGTGCGAAACTGGTTCACAATGCAACCCCAGGAATTTTACAAGGCAGTCATTCACCGCCTTGTGTCGCAGTGGGACAAGTGCCTCAACCGCCAGGGCCAATACTCCGGACATACAGGTACTGGTTTCTGTTCCTAGGCCTCCGGCTCGTTACTTTTTGAATGCCCCTTATACTAGCCATGTTCTATCATACGTTCCTTTACCGTTCTTTTACTTTCTCCAAGATAGAACAATTTAAAATTCAAACATTCTATCTTGTACACTATTCCCATCTCTTGTTTTTTATCACTTCGATTCAGTTTACTACATAAGATATTTTTTATTTTATTTCTGTACTCAAAACCAATTCTAAAATTGAATCTTTTACAAATTTCTTTTAGTTGCGAGCTGTTTTTGTTCAAGTAAAGAATAAAAAATCGTTTATCATTATATGTTTCTAATTCTTTTATTTTAAAGCAGTGATATTTTTTAGTGATAAATTTCCCTTTGTATCCATTCTTTTCGAGGATTGTTTTCATTTTTTTAATTTCTGTGACAAAATCTTCTTCCTTACTTGTATTCCTATCAATTCTTTGTAAGTAAGTGTTTCATTCGAAATACGAAGGAAGGAAACATCAACAGGGGTGAAGGACTTGAAGTGAACGAATATTTTGTAAGAATAGCAGAAGTTTTTATTGAGAAGCTGTGTGCAAATTGCAATCATAAGGTTACAATAGAAGAATTAGCAATAATTAACAAATAGAAAGTTTTTAAAGAAATTGTTAATAATAGAAAGTTGTGATATTACTATTTATTTTTAACAAAATGTATATGTAAGATATATAACAGCAGGTAATAATTTAATTGTTCAAAAAAATTTCGCAAACTCATTGTAAATAGGCTTGAGAAAGAGGGAACGACAATCCCTTGAAAATTTGCTTTTTCATAATAAATGTAAATTATTACATTTTGTGGATAATTTTATATTTAAAATTAGAAGAATTATTTTTGTTTATGCTTTAAACATAATTTAAACAGTAAAAATTTAGTGAAACAAAATCAAGGAAATAATAAATTAATTTTTTTTGAATGACGTCACAAAGTATTTAAAAACGAATGTGTGCCTCGATTTGAAAAAGAGTCTTTAAGAGAGTAAATGGTGCAACCTGGCACCAGAGTATCTGACGAATCATGACGCAATCGAGACATGGTGACTGTGAGATGCAACGGCAATGCGTGTCAAACCCGGGAAATTCAAAAGGATTCAACGAACCAACATTGAAAGGGGTGAGGCAGTAAAAGCTATAAGATACAAGCGTCAAAGAGTAGACCCAATTTATTCCGGAAATAAATGTCACTAGAGCGAAGCAAGGAAAAATAAAAAGCCAAAAAGTCACAATTCCCTGGGCGAAACGAAAAGCAGAACGGCAGTTCACGATATTCTTCAAAAAGAAGCCACGGGCTAAACCACTACGAATGAGGGAAGTCAGAATCATCGCTGAAGCGAGTAAGGATTTATTATAGGATAAAGAAGTCAGCATTAGATTACGAACTACGAACTGTAAGTAATCTATTTATTATTTATTTATGCGTTTTTGGAAGAGCATTGAAGACAACAGAATTCGAATATTGTCAACATTTCCGAGAGAACAGGATTAGTGAAATAATGATAAAATTAATTTCAAAGAAAGGAAATTATATTTAAACTAATGCTACAAAAATAAATTCCTTAAGAAAAGGAATTTAAAATCAAAATAGAGAAACAGTGATAGAATTAATTTCTGAGATGCTGAAATTAATATTTAAAGTAGTGCGTCAGATATAAAAGAAATTTCTTAAGTGAAGAAATTTAAATATTATACTAGTGAATAATAGTGTTTTAATTCAAAGTGTGAATTGAGATATGAACTTGTTAAGAGGAGAAATTTAATATCATAGTAGTGAATTATAGTGTTTTGATTAAAAGTGTGAATTGAGATATGATTTAACTTATTAAAAGGAGAAATTTAAGTGCATCACATTAAATATTGTTAAAGCGACATTCTCAAAGGTCATTATTATTATTTTATTTGTGCTTCAAATTATAAGTGTACATTACAGCCAAGGAGCTATTATTATGAATATACAATTCGTATCAGAGAATAATTATAATAAGAAAATCACTAAGAACGAGTGTGAATACGTAGTGAGTGAAGAAGAAATCGTATTTGAACCAATTTACAAATATATATTTCTAAGAAAGAACATTGGACAGTAATTTTTCATTTATTTCGTTCAATGCCAATGAGGAGTTCATCTTGTAAATAATTTTATTTACTCATAATAAAAAAAAAAAAAAATTTGCTCTGCGTCATTAATTATCATTTACACATTTAATTTAGAGATGTTGAAGATCTTTTATTACAATAAATATTGTAAGAGAAAAGACCTACAAAGAAAATATGGAACATGTTATTTATCGTGAAGTTTTGTAATAAAACCTAATATGTTTCGTTATCAAAATGTGCGTTATCAAACACAAAATATTAACATTTTAGCCATATATAAACTACCAAACACTAAGGAAGGTAATTATTAAACGTTCTTTAACGTGCGGAGTGATCTAATCAAGAATTGCGTAATGTGTGCGTGTTCATTGTGTTTCTTGACAAAGGAAGGTAAATTTACTGAAGAATTAGAGAATCTATTCATAAAAAATGAAAATATATTAAGCAACTGTCCAACTGTACTAATTGGCAACGTAAATATAGATCTTTTTATAAATGAATAAAAACAATGCAGTACAGAAATAGCTAAAACTTATGTGCAATAATTGTTTCAAAAATTGTCTTTACGGAACAACAAGAAACAACTTTACAATTCATGGAAATCCGAAAACAAATATAGATCATATTTTCATAAATAAGCATGATATCGAAACACGAGAAATAACATATAAAGAACGAATCCCGGATAATCAGAGTTGAAAATGAGAAAATGACAGATCCAAATATAATCTATAAAGAATTATTCAATGAGATTAACTAAACAAAATTCATGAAAATCTACGTATATAAAAAGAAAAGTTCTGACTAACTCACTGACTGACTCATCAACGCCCACCCCAAACCCTTGGACCAAGAAAGCTGAAATTTTGCACATAGGTTTCGTTTATGATGTAAAGTAGACGAGGAATAAGGCCGGATTTTTCGAAATTCCCACAGGATAGGGAATAATCTGGGAAACTGACCATGAAGTGTGTGGCGGCAACCCCAGGTGAGTGGCGCAAACCCTCAATACACCTGAGTTAAACGGAGAAGTCCAAAACGTGCTGGGAAGTCGTATATTCTCCGATCTCAATAATAATTTGCTACCCGGCTAGTTCCTTCAAAACATGTATCCGATCAGAATTAAAAAGGAATAGGGATTTAGTAATTAACCTCACTCATAGTCCTCGTAGTGACAGCAACACAGCAAGCAGATATCATGACCGTGAGGCAAGAAAAAGAGCATTAGAAAAAACTGAAACCTAGTCTCCAAAAAAGAAAAAAGTAAATAAAGGCATTACAACAGTTAAAGATTTTCAAACCATCAGTATTGAAAAGCTATTGAGGGAAGTAGAAGAATTGAAGAGAAACAAATCGAAACCTGAACAATATCAATGAGAAATTAAGAGCACGAAACAAGTGTTTACAGGTTCGACTCACGTGCACAGAAATCTTTAAAAGAAAGTTTAAAACAAGTTGATCGACATGTAGCTACTAAACTTTCTGAAATTCTAGGGAAATTATTCACTCCGAACCAGATTAACTGTTTCATTACTGGAAAGAAATCAGTGAAATGAAGCAAGGAGGATTTTGCAAAAGCATAAACTCTTCGAGCAGTTTCCAAAAAAGGTTATAACTTTGTTAGGCAAAATATAGGATTTCCATTGCTAGGAATTAGTATCCTAAAAAGATGGACAAATTGTTCATTCCTATGTCGCCCTGGGATTTTAAGTGATGTATTGGAGTTAATGAGATCAAAACGTTTTTCACCAATACAGCGTATATCATACTTGGATTCAATGAAATCAACGTCGACAGAAGAGTTACCTACGACCAAGAAGAAGATAAAATTGTTGGGCCACATAGCAGTATACAAGTAGCAATGGTTCGTGGCCTATTCTCAAGTTGGAAACAGCCCGTATAGTTTGATTTTGATACGTCCATGTCTGCTTCCCTACTAAAACAAATCATTGTTTCCTTATAAGACGATTCATACAATGTTGTTGGTGTAGCCTCTGATGTGGGTGGCACCAATCGTGCAGTATGGAAGGAACTAAATGTGTCTCACAAATACTTGTTTGGTTCTGAAGGAGGAGTGGGATATGATACTATATAGGTCCTTTTTTTTGAGGATTTCCCCACTCCGGGATGAGATATTATCTTGATATTTCGGTCCGGTGCTTCGGGCCTTCTTCGTGAGATATATATCAATTACATCAAGGTGAGCGGAGAACTAAAAACTTCCGTTGTTAGTTTCTCGGATACGTTTCTCATGTTGTTTGTTCCGAGCAACTAGACCATGAATATCGAGATAATATCTCATCCCGGAGTGGGTAAATACCTAAAAAAAGGACCTTTATAGTAAATACTTGTTTTGCAAATCCTGCAGATTCCAGAAAGCGAGTACTGGTATTTGCCGACGTTCCTCATGTAATAAAGCTGCTTCGCAATCTTTTTCTAGACGATGTATTTCTTTTAGAAAGGCTTCTATCCTTGGACTGTGGAGAAATGAAATTTGTCCCCAATTAACGATGCAACATCTAAACGTGAAAGGTAAAGAAATGCAGCGTATGTAATTAGCTACACAAATGGTTAGTAACCACACGGCACAGGCAATTCATAATCTTATGCCTAAATCAAGAAAGACTTCTGACTTTGTGAAGCTTGTAAATGATTCATTCGACATAATGAATTCTAGAGTATCTAATAATGAGAAATTAGAGAATTTGGAGCAGTTTGTGAACGTATGAGAGTAGGAAAATCAAAACATCTGCTTTTCTTCCAAAAAGGATTTCTAACCTCCATCAGATCACTCTTGGACTTTCAAATGATTTAAATTGATTAAATGTAAAATATATTTTAATTGCCAGATTAAATCAGGATTTCCCAGAACCTTATTTATCTCAGATCACAGGACTCCAACATTTCTATGACCATCCTTTACCTACGGGAGTGAAAAGCCATATCCGTCTTTTACTTTTAGGGGTGAACACTTCTTACATTCAGTTCTTAAACAAGTACTCTGTTGCCATTGATGACTACTCTAGTTTCCTGACATCATCACTATTTAGCAATGTTTTACCAGATATGCTGAAAACATTATCTATGGTAGACGGCAAAAATGAAATGAGAGATGTAATTCTGGATGCAACTGCCTCAACAGCCGCAAATGTTGGCTCAGATTGTTCTTCTGAAGGTTTCCGATATTTGGCTGGATATCTCGCCTTCCGCGGAAGATCATACGATCGTTCCCTCGGAATTCAAACAGGAAAACAACTGACTTTGCCTAAGGAGACAATAGGAATGGATAGAAACCCTTTCACGAAGAGGATTATTAGTTCCATTCCCAGATTGGCTTCAAAAGATAAGCCAGTTTGAGCTGACATTTATTCAAATGCATGGAATCGATTCTTTTTCACGAGAAAGTAACATCCTTAAAAAACTTTGCAGTGAAATTAGCAGAAAATTTCCGAATGTTGCATCCGAAATTGTGAAAATCTATTCACGCACAAGTACATTTTTCAGAATGCGATGGTTAAACAATATAGAAAAACTTCGAAAGACTGCATTAGCACATCACAGAAAGATGCAGAAGTGCTTAGCATCATCGAAATAAACACTATATGTAAGTGAAATATATAAATGATTTATTGATTTATTAACTATAACATTTATTTTGGTCCTTATGAATATTTTTCTGTTTTAAATACATGAGGAAAGTATTTACAAAGATGTTTTTTATGAAAGTAAATTATTATTTTTTTTTTATTACATGGGGTGGGCGGCAGGAAAACCAAGCACTGCGACCTCAAAGATCTATTTTCCCAACCCACAGAAAGGAGGACAGACGGAGAGAAAGACTGAGAAAGTATGGTGGGGAACTCGCAGGGGAAATGAGAGAACCCCGAGAAAACCTGCCCAGCTCGGATCGTCCACCATCACGAAACCCACATGAGAACCGAACCTTGGAACTCAGAGGTGAGAGGCCAGTGTCTTAGCAATAAGGCCAACTGCGCGCCCAGGAAAGTAAATTTGTGTTAGCATTAGAGAAAAAAAAATATTTAATCTTATCATTTTTTCCGTTTGTTTTCTAACAATTAATCTATCGTAAGTGACTGACAAAAAATAATACTTCAATAGGGAAATAATTTAAATACTTCGAAACTTCTAATTTGAGTTAGAAATAGTTACTGCGTGTTATACTAAAAATCCGAGTGCCTTACAATCCAATCTTGCAACCAGGTGACGTTATTACGTTAGCCAACAGAAACCGTTTCAAGGCGGAGACAATATTCTATCTTGAGTAACCATGGTCATGAACTGTTGTTTGTTTTGTGATTACATCTCGCAAAATAGCTTTTTTTCTGTTTCATCACCGGATGGTGTAAAAAGTAGTTTTCGCTACTTTCAGAAAATCAGGAAATTCCTCAATTTTAAGAGACTGAAAGTGTTGAAGAGCATTTATGAATAAATCAATTCACAGCTTTCTAGTAAACACAAAACAACGCGAGCCCTTACAGTTTGATACTCAAACGCTTACCTTGTTAACAAGGACACTATTGGTTGGAGCGCAGATAACATTTAATCCAGCCAGTTTTAATTCAAAACATCTATTGTAATTTCAAGGATGCTAGTATTGAATTCATTTGGTATGTCTAAACCCATTTTGCACCTGGTCAACTCTGAGGAAGTGGCTACATTGGGGCCAGAATGCCATATTGAATATTTGTATTTAAATATTTGGAGAATTTTTTACTAAACTTTATGTAGATTGATAAAGTCTGTTTCTTAAAAATACATCCATGAAATAAACCTTCATGTTATAAACATACACAATTACGAAATAATCAGTGATAAATAAATGGAAGAACTTTTTCTTTAAAAGCAGAACTTTATTATCAACTTCATTTAAATAAGACTTTTTTTAATTATCTTGCTTTATAGAAAAAAAGCCTGTTTCAACTCAAAGAAAGTAAAATAACAAAACTATTACCAAAAATTATCTTACGAATTTTTTTGTCATTTCAGGTTTTTGTCAAATCTTTTTGTGTAAAAATATCGAGTAATACTTCGGAAACACCCAAAATAGTGACTGTTTTTGAATTTTAATTTAATTAATTAAAGAATATTTTGAAAATTAAACAAACAAAATATAAATCCTAGATGCTGAACAAGTTCATGTTTAAATTTCCAGAATTTTAGGTGCATTAGAAAAAGAAAAATATTTAGAGGAAATAAAAGGTTTGCAGTTGCCATCATTTGCTTGAGTCACGAATTTAAACTCTTTATTAATTTATATCTAAACTTCATGAGTCAACAAATATTTCAACCAAAGTAAAGGGAAAGTACAACTGAACTTCAAATAAACTTTTTTTATGTACAACAGTACATATTTCATTTTTATTTTTATTTAAAAAAACATTGATTTTGTAAGAAAAAAAATCTTTCTCATAATAAATGAATCTGCTTGAGATTTCACCTCGACCAAGATAAACTCATGAATTTTTCCAAAAGAAAAAAAAAATCATCCGTCTCGAAAATCTCATTATGTGATAAATTTTTACAGATGGATTAACTTAAATATAATTAGAATCCATTTTTTAAGACATCAACAGAAATCCACTCTTATTTTATAATACTTGGGTATGTGAGTTTTTGTTAACTTTCTTGCTGTGATTTCTCGATTTAAACTCACTTTGAAAAGATTACAAATGTAAAACATTGATCATCTCTCGTCCAGAAATTTGCATACCATGTTTTAAGAAGATCCATCCAGCGATTCAGAAGTATTAAGGTATATAAACTGACTGATTTGATGACCTTCACTTTCCAAAGACTGTCACTAATATTTCACCCTTAGTTTTCTGTAAATAACAAGTTTTAAAAAGAAAATGGATTTGAATAATTTCTCCATTGGACGTTAATAATTACGAATTCGTAAATAAATAATTCCAAATTCAAACATGTTCTGTATGGTCGGACATTGTCTTGAAGTTAACATCATCTTTGAATAAACCAGGACTTACTCTCTGCCCAAAGAAATAGACAATAATTTTATTTACCATTGATTGATGAAAATTTAAAAAAAACAAGATGCAATCAAAAAATCAGCTGTAAAAAAAGATTTGAACTCGAACTATTTTGTTGGCGGCCTTACTCAGAACATATTCAGAATATTATTATGTTTTTATGAAACGAAATATGGAAAGTTCAAATTTTTATATTCGATTTAGGAAACTGAATCTGCCATTGAAATTATTTTTCTAAATGAAGAAAACGAGTTTCTAGAGGTCAAATGTCGCTGATTATATTTTTGAATAAAAATAAAATTATTTGAATTATTTAAAATATTTGAGGATTTTTGAGTGCATCATTAGAAAATGGTAATTAGTACAAAAATTATTAATAGTAATTAAAATGTTATGAATTCAAGGTTCCGCGAGTTAATTTATCATCGGAAAGACAGATATAATTTATATTTCAAATTAAAACTTCTTAAAGAGATAATAAAATAACAGAATTAACACTGAGATATATTTGAGGAGAGAACTTAAAAGTTATCAGTAATATATTTTTCATCCTTCAATAAATAACAGATTGTTTCTAAAGGACTCATCTTTGAAGTTATTCTAGAAATTATCAATCTTATTTTATTCTTCGCTGAAAGTAAAATGTTAGAACAAATCTAAGCTTGGAAATTATTTTTAGAGAAATATGTTTTGAATCATCTTTTGGAAGATAGGTTCAAAAAAAAAATAATTGTCATTTAAAGACATCGAGAAACGTTACAATAGGCTTCACATATGAAAGAGCATTCTTCTTGATTTAGATTTATTGATGGGAAGGCAAAATGCCAGATTGTTTATATGTAACAGGAACCGGAAGCCGGCACAACATTCGATGTTGTGTAAAAAAAAAAAAAAAAAAAAAAAGCAAACAACCAAGATGTTAACAAACAAAATGTAAATAGAATTAAGGCTTAAATATATTTATACAAATGGAATACTCTGCTGACTTGTTATTCTTTAAACACATAAAAACCAACATTTATTAATATCTTCTGATAAAAAATATATAATTTTAAACCATCCTTGTCATCATCTGTCAGTTCGTATGTCTGTGATCGAAAACTACGAAACTGAAACTAGATTGATAGTTCAAGACACAGGATGGACATGGATGCTTTTTCTTGTATTCCATGTTCGGCTGAAGGCTACAATGGATCTCTTCAGTCGATTCTAGTCTTTCTATGATTGCTACTCTCCTTTTTAAATACATATAATTCTGTGGCAGGCAAAGGAAAAGTGTTTCATTATTCTCTGTAAGTTTCCATTAACTAAGATGATGAATAGAATAATGAATTTGAGATAATTCTAAGTATTACAACATTAGAAGTTAAACCATTTTTTTTCCGCAGAGCAAGAATACATTGAAAAAAAAATTATATTTTTAAAAAATTGAAATCGTATATATTTTTTTTAATCATTTTATCTTGAAAATACTTTAACAGCTTTTCAGAGAAAATACTTTTACAGCTTTTACTAAAACATTAGAAAATTATATCATTAATTGAATTGAATCATTTCTAAAACATTAGAACATTACAAATGCATAATTTTTAAACATAAAAAAGAACTAAACAAATTAAATAGAAGGGGTTCATTCATGTTTTTTAATAAACACAAAATCAATTTATAATCTATCAAACACATGCCCAGTGGTTAGAAGAGGCACTATTTTAGATTGACGCAACAACTAGTTTATTCAAAGCCATTGTACTGTAATTCAAAGGTAGAGTCCAATTTAAAGGGATGCCTGCATTAAATTTATTTAGTAAAAATCTAGACCCCATTGCACTATTTGCAGAGCTCTAGTAAGTGTCCACAATGGATACCATATCTGCTCTTAACATAATCGATTAAAAATTTATACACAAGATTTGTCTAATTGCAATCATTTCCCTCACCCACTCAATGGCCTCCTGAAACCGGAAGTAGCCTAAACCAGAAGACCTTCTGATAATTTCTTTCACTTAAAATGAAGTTTCTTATTACGCTCTTTGGAAGAGCACAGTATACTTTAGGATCATTTCTTTCTCATTTCTTAGCATCTGATATTTTCCATATATTTTATTTTTAATTTTCTATATCTCGTTTTAGCTTAATTTAAGGAATTAAAGTTACTTCTCAATTGATAATTATTTTTATCTTCTAAAGTAAAAATGTGAATATTTTATGTATTGACAAAATAAACAAATAGTTTTCGATCGTTTTAAAGTTTTTCTTAAATTTCGGAGGGAAATTGATGTTTATTGTATTTAATCTAAAGTAAAAATGAAAATTGAAGGTCACTGCATGTCTGAACTGTCATCATATGTCCATTGTAAAGCTTATGAAGCGACAGCTACGTACCCAAATAATTAAAGGGAAAAAGAAAATTTTTAATTCATTCTAACCATATGGAAAGAGCAAGAGTTCACTCGTTTTAATCTGTTTTTGTTTTGGGATTACGTCTCGAAAAATAACTTCTATTTCGTTTCTTTGATCACCGGAAACAAAATGGTGTAGAGACTAATCAGGAAATTCATCAATTTTATCAACAAATAACTTAATTTTTTAAATTGTGAAAATAAATATTTTTTAGAAATTAACTATTACACTAATTATTTTAGATACAACTAATTATTTTAGATACAACTCATTATTTTGCAAATTTTTTATCAAGTTTTCGTCAAGTTTTTTTTAGTTGAAAATATCGAGTACTTCCTCGAAAAAAATCCCCCCAAAAAACTTACTGTTATGGAATTTTAATTTAATTAATTATAGAATAATTTGAAAATTAAAAACAAGAAAACATAAATCCCACTTGCTTCACATGTTCATATTTAAATTATCAGAATTTTAGGTGCGCTGAAAATTTAAATTATATAAAAACGTTATTCTGCCGGTCATTGTCATAAGACTTTACGTTTTCCAATTTTGTGACCAAACTATAAGAGATAGATTGGTCATGCAAATGGACAAAATATAAAGCTTTTTCAGAAAAACAAAATGCTACAAAAATCTTTCGAAAGCAGTTTTTGTTTTCCAAGATGCCGCCTTTTAAACGGTCAAATGTTGACTTTTTCTCAATTTAAACGAAAAATATAAAAGTTGGAAGAGAACATTATTCTGAGAAAATGTTGGTTTTTGAAAGTTCTATCGAACGGTATATCAGTCATTAACAAACGTTTCTGCGTTTGGAAGATACCTGCAAAAATGAAGTGTTTTTGCGGAAACCCCCTCCCCCCGTGTCAGTGCCAACGCGCAATACACGAGTTAAACGGAGAAGCCCACAACGAGCTGGGAAGTCGTGTATAATCCGATCTTCATATTAATTTGGTAAATAAATAAAGTTTTTTTTTTTTTTGTAATGCTATACATTCAAGGGTTCCGGAGCGAAACGACGGTATCCGTCTAGTAAATATATAAAAGAAATAAAAGGTTTCCTAGAGTCAGGACCTTAAGACATCAGTGGTTCTTTAGATAATTCCTCTTCCGTGACAATGAGCTTTTCTTGCAAACATCTTTTTCTGGAAATATTCCCTTTTGACCAAACTGGAAATTTAATCAGACTCTTTAATGCCCGGTTGCACCAAAGTAGCGTTTAACTACGGTTTCCATGAACCGAGTTCTGCTTGAACCTCAAATTGAAGTTCAGCCTTGTTGCACCAAGCTAAAGCAGTCACAACTGAACTGAGGTTCTGTGATCTTGGTTCCTAGCAGCGGAAGTACGTCGTGCGTTCAAAGCTGATTCCTGATTGGTTACAAGATTCGTCTTTCGTTGCGGGAAATCAACCTATTGTATTTTTTTCAACAGTTGTCCTTTGTTTCAGCAGCAACAATCTCATTATGAAAATGGAGTTCAGGAATTAAAAAACTGAATTCTGCCGAGTCCCTACTTATACAGAGACGAAAAAAAAATCCTTTTAATTGATATAATTGAATCCTACATAACACATTTTAGAATGTAAAAAAAATCGATGCGGAGTATTACTAATATATGTAATCGTGGAGTTTAGCGTCCCAAATTAAATAACAATAAAAACCTACAACAGTGTAATGACATACAGTCATAAAATGTGAAATTTCACCATATTTGGGTGGGTGAATGGCTGTAAGTGTCCCACCCCCGACCGACAACGGGCCATCGTAAGCTCTGTTTTCGTGCCGCCGCGTTCTGGAGTCCGCTATCGCCGGCCTGCGGCGGGACCTAGCGCTTCAGCGTCGGCGGCAGAGACTGTACCAACAACGGCAAACTTCGGTGCAAGATGTCGGTAGGGGAATGGGACACTATCCGTGTGGCCACCCACCCACCCAAGTGTGGTGAAATTTCACATTTTATGACTGTCATTTACTGTTATAGGTTTTTTATTGTTATTTAATTTGGGACACTAAACTCCACGATTACCCTAATATACTAATCGCGAAATAGTCTGCCTTTTGGATACAAATGATGCAACTCTGTTAACAACTGAAATTTCTCTTCACAGTCACTGTCCAACGAATCAAATAAATATAAAGTTGTCATTTTTAAAAGTTATTTCTGATAGTTGAGAGAAAACTTGCTTTGGTCTCAATTCGCAAGCGAATATCAGTAATGGCTCGAACGCCGAACAGCGGTTTTGAACCGAGTTCAGCGCCTTGAACGGCCGAATTCGACAGATCAACTTGACGACGCTTTTGAACCGAGATTCTCATTAAACGTTGTTGGCGCAATAGGTTTAAGAATGATCTCCGTTCATCTTGCAGTTTGAACGTGGTTCAGCTCCTGAACTTCAATGGTGCAACCGGCCATAAATACCGGGTATCTAAAACCTTTCACATCTTAAAACAGGGTAAGATCTATTGATATATCGGTTTCGAAAGTAAAAAGACAAATTTGTAATATTAAGTAAAAATTTAGCTTGTGTAAAAAGTTCCATTGAAAAGTAAAAAAAAATAACACACAATAAATGGCGATGAAAACTATAAAAATCTATCGTTTTCGCTGGCATCTGCGCAGCTTCTTCGAGGATAAGCACACAGCCGGAAAACTACTATCTTTATAAGTAGTCCGTGAGGTTTATAGTGCTCATCTTGTTTTATTATGTGCGTTATTATTTATACTTTTTAACATATTTCAAATTTGACAAAATTTGCTTTATATTGTTTATTTTTTATTGTGTATCTAAAAAGAT
>JAFIDM010040694.1:0-29977 GCA_023159025.1 Thereuonema tuberculata
GGGCCTACTCAAAGGTAATAATAAAGGATCGTAAGGTTTTGGCCATTGTGTGGAAAAAAAAAAAAAAAAAACTTCGTGATTAGCCAAAGGTCTCGTTAAGCATTAAAGGTGAAGAAATTCACAAAACAGGCCCGAGTGATCCAGGGGATCCCGGTTTATTTTTGAAATATTTCATGAGTACTTTCATCTCACAAAATGGCATTAAAATCCGTGATATACAACCTTTGTCCTCTCCTTTGAAGATCAGTTCAGCTTTAGTTCAAGCAGTTTGAAGCAACGCGTATATTTTAACATCGCAGTATCTAAAATATACATGCAGCATATTTTAGTGAAAACTACAATAAAAATAATAATAGGTAAAATTAATGATAGGTAACACATTGATGATAGATTGATAGATAGATAGCGATCAAAATGGCTTCCTAGTTGCGACTTTGTTAATGGGCCTTTATGTTTAAAATGTCAATAATTATTTACATGAATGAAATAATACTAACTCAGTAAAAATTAACCCTTAAACTTCATCTACGAATAATATTTTATTAATTAAACAACCGTCATCTGAAGGGAAAAAAATAGGCTTAGATCAAAATAGGCTCTGAGCTTTAAATGTCATCTCTTAACATCTATTTTGTTAACAGCCCTAAGAGGCCAATTGTTAGACGCTTACTCTGTCTAAAACTTACGACGCGTCCCGCCGAGATTTTCAATTTTCGCCGCCATTCAAGATCTCCGGCGCTACAAACGAATTTGCTACTTTGTTATTCTGAACAGTAATATCTTAAATTGCACAGAGAGATTTCAAATTAGTAAGTCATACAAAAAGTAAATAACTCTCTGGAGACGAGATTTTGCGAGATTTCTCGCAGTTTTTCGAGCGCTCACAAATGGTCGCAAAATCTTGTTAGTTGCTGCTGTATTAAAGTACAGTGCGATCGTAATGCAAGCGGTCTCAATTCGTACGAATTTGAAAATAAAATCTAAAGAAAGAATGCAGCTACTGTTTCTTGTTAACCAATCAATTAAATAAATATCAAATTAACTAAATGTCGCTATGACATCGGCCTCTCACCTCTGAGTACCGGGATTCAGTTCTCATGTGGGTTTTTGTGATGGTGGACGATCCGCGCTGGGCAGGTTTTCTCGGAGTTCTCCCGTTTCCCCTGCACTTCTCCATACTTTCTCAGTCTTTCTCTCCATCTAGTTCTTATTTCCGTGGGATAGTACAACAGATCTCCGGTCGCAGTGCTTGGCTTCTCTGCCACCCACATTCACTATATAACATAACATAATATAACATAAACTAGATATTAACCAATAACGAATAGACGCTAAGTTTATGATCGCTTCTGATGTTTTTTTTATATAATATCTGCTTTTCAACAAAAGAAAAATCTTCTAATTGTTAAAAAATATTTAACTTTTGATGAAATTAATGAAGTAGTTCAGTTAAAAAACATACAAAATTATATAAAGACGATTAGATTAAAAGACGATTAGTTTCAAGTGCATCTGTAGACGGCACTCTTGTTCAAGTGGAGAAGAGATAAGGAAACCAGATTTAAAAGGAAAAAAAAAGGGCCAATCATGTTAACGAATGATGGTCGAGTCGACAACTAAATGGCTTGAGAAAAAGATAGGCCAATTTAAATGGCCACGTCCATTAGAAAACAAGATAACTAAAAGAAAAAAAAAAGGGGGAAGGGAGACAAATACCTTGCAAGGAGGGGAATCCAGGCTGGCTTAACCAGTTAAGTAAAAAAACTCCATTATCTAACTCATAATTGCCAGCAACTTTGTGACAATTTTTCGTTAAAGGGATTTTGTTACAAATGCGCTGCAGTCGATGTGAGACTTACCGGGAAGCTTTTTGGTCTGTTGCATTACACACACAGAATTGGAAAACTATATTATTTACGATGATGATGATTGTATTGTTATAAAAACGTTTTAATTCTAAACATATATTAAAGAAATATTTTTTTCTAAAGTCATTTTTTTTTCTAATATATATAGTGTCTGATATTGCAAAGAGATTCTTGCCTTATCTACAAATTCAAAGGGAAATGTTTTACACACAGAATTGGAAAATTATACATAGGAATGACGATGAGGCTCAAGATTTATTTTAACTTCGCATTTTATTCGTGTAGCAAAATGTGGGTTATTTTGAAACTTGGATAACTTCCAAGCGTGTTTAGAAGCAGCTTGTCTCCTTTTAACTTAAAGTCGACAATTGAATGGATTTTACTTGATCGTATCTTTTCACGAAAAAATCGATCTGAGATTATTAACGCTTCGTGATAATAGCAACACATTCAACTAACGTTAACTAAAGTCATTAGTGTGAAGTCTGGAGTTCTTTGGGTTGTAATAGTGCAAGCAGTTTTGTGAACTACACCAATAATTCTTCTTCTTCTTCAGCCCTTTTTATAACCTTTTCTGGCTGTAGGTCTCATCCCCGCCCCTTGGGGGAGGTTAATGATCTAATCTCCCATACTGACTAGATGGGTTACGAGATGCATTCTACACCTACTGGCAGATATTTTGGAACAGATACTGAGGTGTTTTTCCGTTGCCTTCCACAGGAAGTCATTATGGAATGGCTTCAAACCGGAAGAGAAAGTGAAGAAGAGGCTGACAAACACAGTAAAGGAAAGGAAATAAACATCCATGCCAGCACCGGGATTCGAACCCCGATTCGATGGATCAGACTCCTAGGAGGCCTTCGCCTAGACCACGAGGCTATCTCGGAACGAAACCAATAGTTATTTTATGAGAACTGTGTTTAGCCAAATGAAACTTGTAGAAGCAGCAATTAAAAGTAATGCTAATATTCTTAGATGAGAACATCATAAGGAGATGGAGGTTTTAGCGATCACCAGTGAAGAATTTGGAATCGGAAGTACTATTCCGACGCTCACCCTCCTTAACGATCCCGGAAGGGAGAGAGAGAGTATTAGCACCTATTTAAAACAAAGTGGGAACCACTTTACCAATCTGAGGAGATACAAGCACGGAAAAAAAAATTCCCGACCATCTCCAGGAATCGAACCTTGCTCCTCCAGTCCAGTAGACTTAGACATTAGAACAATTAAAGTAAATTTGTAAAGTTTGGTTTTTTTTTTTTTTGCATAAGAATTCGTTGTTATCACTTTTTATTCAGTTTAGAGATACAAAGGTGACGAAGGCACTGCTGCGCCAGCAACAAAAACGAAAAACTCACTCTTTACCAAATACGAATAGAATAGAAAAACAGCAAGCCAAAAGAAAAAGAAAAATGAAAAAAAAAAAAAATTGAAATTTTGATCTTGCAGAAAAAAATAATTGCGATGACATGTAAATATAAATACAACGGTATTTAAACGTAAATTATTGAAGCTTTCAAGGTTTGGAGTGTATGTTTCAAAATCTTCATAATCTTAAACAAATGTTTTTAAATTAGTTGTTAAAAAAATTTTAGGATGTAAAAGAAAAAAAATTGTGTACCTACTAGTGTTAGTATTTGAGTCGGCTATTTCGTAATGAACCTGACATATTATTTAATTAACTCAAATATTTGCGTTAGAAAAATAAACAAAGTTACTCCCTCGCCAGGATCTTATCTTCCAATATTTGTTCTTTCGTCGTTACTTAAGCACGACTTAGTACGTTAATCCAACAACTTATTAAGGAGAAACTGAGACTTTCACTAAGTCACTACGATTTATTTTCATTTCCAACCATCCACGAAACTGATGAATGATCGGACACCGGTAAGTTTTGAATTTATAGATCGTAAGCTTTAAAATATTAAGCAGCTGTCTTAGATAACGTAAGACTTAAGTTCTAGCTCACGTTTTCCACGTGATTTCGTATGAAAACAAAACCCTTTGTTGCTGTTTTTTTTTGCTTTTCTTTTTCCGTATTTAGTTTGCAGAAAATCACTTTCTTATAACGATCTTCACTTAATTCTTGACAAAACTCTACTGTACAACAAGGCAGCACACATTTAAAGAATATAAGCATTTATGTGTACGAGTGGCGGGTGCGGGTGGCTGGGAAACCGAGCACTGTGATCGTCGGTCTTGTGTGCTATGCCACGGAAAGAAGGACAGACGGAGAGAAAGCAGTGCAGGGAAAAATGGGATAACCCCCAGAAAAGCTGCCCAACATGGATCGTCCAGCTGAGCGCAAAACATTTGCAGTAAGTATGCGTTCAGCCAATCTTTGCGTATATCTACTATAAATATTATAATTTCGTTAAAGAGCTAACGAAGCTATGGAGTTAACTTGTCCTAGATTGTAATTAAAGATGAATTATTTTGCTTCCAAATTAGCTGTAGCCTACATTTAGTCATTTTATTGTTATTCTCTTGCTTTGTAGTATATACAATGATTTAATAGCAGCAAAACCAGAATAAAGAAATTCTTCAAGAAGACAATCAGAAGTAGAAGATTGGAAAAAAACAAAAAAAAAAAGCAAAATTAATTTTAAGTTGATCGTCGCAGAAAAGCCGCCATGTTTAAAAAAAAATAGCCTATATTCAAAGCAGGAAAAAGTGATTTGTGTGCACTGAGAGTCAACGAGCAGATGATCTAATTTAGACCACAGATTAGTGGGCGTAAATCTAAAGGAAATGTTTTCCATTTACGCAAAAATTACTTTTTCTCTTCATTTGTCTTCTGATATTTTTGGAACGCGATTTTTTTTTTATTCATCGAATCAGTTCTTATTCTGGGAATCTCCGATGCCCATTTCAATGGATTAAATTTAAGCGAGACACAGCAGTGGGGGAGGGAGAAAGAGAGAGGAAAAAAAATAGATTTTCTATAACTATGTTTACAAACGATGTCTGGGCGACGAAATAAAGGAGCCATGATTAAATTGGGCCATAAATTGCCACTGGAAGATGGTTGCGATAGCAGCGCCACAACGACCAAGTGAATTTTCAAAATGCCATAAAGAACCAATTGACTTTGCTTTATGATATGTTTGTTTAGAAAATTGTTTCAGGCTTTGCTTTTTTTTTCTTTTTCTTTTTTCCCCAAAGCTTAAGCCTTCGTCGATTCAATGAATTTTTATCAAGAATAATTTAGCATATTTTTCCCGTAATAAAAAAAAAAGTCATTGTAAATATTTCTTGTTTCAATTTTCATTGAGTTATATTCCGAAACGGAGCACGGAAAAGAGGGAGGAGTGGGAGGTTGTTGAACTTTTTCTTTCTGTTTTTATTAAAAAAAAAAAGTATATGTGTAGACAAAGTGTAGTTGACGTGCCATCTTCGAGTACTTGATTGGTAGGATCAAAAGAGTTGCTGTATCAAAGACAGTAAATTATTTTAAGCTTTTCTATGATAACTGTGTATTTTGACAATAACGTTTTTTTTTTTTTTTGGAAACTCGAGTGTTGGTACTTTTCGGCTCGTTCGGGTCCAGTTTTTTTCAAAATCAATAGGAAATTCGCTTTGGTACCATTCATCTTACATAACAATTTCAACTTGCTACGACAATTAATTTTTGAATTGTCTTAATTATTGCATCAACGTTTTAGTGATTAAAAAGAAAAGGCCAAATCCCTAACGGCTGCTTTACACGATACCGAAAGCTTGCCTCCAACCGGCTCGAAAATCTCCGATTTGCTCGAAAAATCTGCCACGTGCTCTAAATAAAACGAGTTCTAAATTCAGGCAAATATTAGACACAAGTCGACACCAGTGCCCTTGGCTGCGAGAAAAAAATTATTTAAAAAAATGACAGTGTTAACTTTACGCCGAAATCTGGATATTCTTTGCTCGTGGTTTCAATCTAAGGCTTCATTCACCACATTCTCTTCCTCCGGGATCTATTTTTTTTTTTTCCTTTTCCTTCATCTCTTGCTGTGAAATGAGTTGAGAATTTATTATTAAAACTAAGCTGCAAAATCAAGTTGTTTGTACATTCGGCGACCGGCAATTTTAATCGCTATCTAAACGAGAGCAAAACTCGATTTGCCGCTCGCATTTTCCCCAAGCTGCAACTGGGGAACCGAAAGTTTTCGAGAGCATGTAAAGCAGCCGTAACTATGGTTGGATAAGTCATTAATGATCGTTCTTCTAACAAACAAGTTTTTGGATCTTACCATTTCCTTATTCAAAAAGTTGTCAAGTCAATTAAAGACCATTTTATTTTATTTTACTTTTATTTTTATTTTTTTTAACAATATACGGAGAATTTTTTTTTTGTTTATTTTTTTTTTAACTGCTTAAAGATTTTAATTTTTATCTATATCACCAAACACTAATCTCGTAAAAGCCAGAGTTATTGTTTTCCAAAACAGTTTCGTCAAAATGGCCAACTAAAGTTTTACAGCCTTTTTTTTTTAATATTTGTCAAGTCTTTGTAAAATATAAGTATTTTATTTTTAAATTTCCTAAGCCAAATAATGTCAGTACTATGTTAACTTATTAAGTATTTGTACTAAGAAGGAAACCAGTACAATAAAACGCAGATTATAATTGTTCGGGGATCCATTATCGTGGGATTGGATTAACGTGGTTCTGTGGTACATACAAATTTCAGTTTTTCTTAAATTCTCTTTGGAAGTGGATCTAAAATAACAAAGTCATTTTTGCATATTTTAAATAATACGGCATCATAATTAAACAATATTACATCACCCTCTATTAATATATGATATTTTTCATTATATTCTCCATCTTCTTTTTACAACAATATTTCGATCAGATACAAATTCTGTTCTAATCTTCTTCAGGTACAACTTTTAGGGATAAATCCCTTCTACTAAATTCGTAAAGATTTAAAGCAAATGGTTTATGATGAAACAATGCGAAGATGTTATTGAGTATTGATTGTTATATCATAAACTATTAGCTTTAAATCTTTACGAAGTTAGTAGAAGGGATTTATCCCTAAAAATAATACCGAAGAAGAACACTAAGGAATTTGTAGCTGATCGAAATATTGTTTTAAAAAGAAGATGGAGAATGTAATGAAAAATTACATCACGTTCAATTTTGAATCTACTTAAAAAAAATGTAAATTTTATATTTTTATAGATTTTTTTTTTATGTATTTTATGTTTGTTGTGAATTTGAATTTATTTTCTGTTTGGTGTTGGTAGGGAAAAGACTTTGAGTCTTTTCCCTGTTAGTTTTGTTTTATTTCATTTTGGCTTGGTGCTTGAAAAAGATAGCTGATTAAGCTATTGAAATATTGTGTCTTGTGGAGAATTTTTATTTTGGAAGAATTATGATTAATAAAAACTTTATTTATTAGTTATGTTTGCCTTTCATTATTTCAATTTTGATAAATATAAATTGTAGTTAAACAATATTGGGTGAGACCTAATCAATCTTAGAACATCTACTTCACACATCAGCTAGGACCAGTCACTGGTAAACATCGAGGTCTGGGAAATAAGGCTGTTGTGAATAATCGCAGTGGCGCCTCAAAAGCAAAAACAATAAAAAAAACTCACTAATAAAGTATTAGTAAGAAAATTCATGTGCCAGCAGTCCGACGGCCTCAATGAATTTTTTTAATGCATAGAAATTCAATCTGCGCATTTGAGGTGCCACTGCGATTCCGATGATCATTCATATTAGCCTCAGTACCGAGACCTCGTTGTTTAATGGTGATTGCTCCTAGCGGATGCTCGCCAAAGAGCGTGAAACAGCTGTTCTAGGATGTCACGTAGTAAACAGGTGGTCTCACTCATTGTTGTTTGTTAATAATTCAATGCGCAGATTGAATTTTCTATGCATTGAAAAAAATTATCTTGATGCCGGCGCGCTGGTGGTACGTGAATTTTCTCACTAATTTTCAATAGAGTTTTAATTAGTTGAATTTTACTTTTGAGGCACCACTGCCATTCCGATAATTATAAAGTTGCAGTTTTTAAGATATAATGTGGAGCTTCAGTAAATAAACAACTCCCAACTACATTGTGAAATAAGTTCAACTATTTTTTATTTATATTTTTATTCAACTATTTTTGTAAATATAAGTTCAGGAAACAAAGACTATTATTTGAAATTTGATTTTTTTTTTTCATTTCATTGCCTTTTTCAGATCGTAGTTCATCGTATCCCTATTCCCGTTTCCGAGTCTATCGAGGGTGAGTGATTGTGAGGGAGTCGTTAAAATTACATCACAAAGTTATTGGTTTTGGCTTCTTTTTTTTTTCTCCCGTGGTATTGAATAGCAAACGACCATTTATTCAGTGTTTATTGCTCTTTCGGGATTTTTATTTCATCCAAAAACGGTTGTTGTTGTTGCAGAGACATAATTCGCCAAGTGATTTATGGATTCAATTTTGTTTAAATGTTTGTTGAATAAAATAACCAGGAAAATGACCCAACAATCAGATAAAAAAAAAAATCTTTTTTCGACGTATAATAAATTATCATAATCCAATCCAAAAAAATTCACTGCAAAAAAATAATTATAATTATTACGAGAGAGAAACTAGTTATAATCCCTTGATAATAGATTATAATTATTATTAAGCTTTTTATCGAATTTATTATCAAGAGATTTTTTTTTCTTAATTTCAAATCAAAACAGTACAGAAAAAAAAATAGTACTTTTTTTTTCTTCTTAGGTTTAAGTAACTTAGACATTAATAAGCTTAGATGCTGAGCTTTTCCATCACGTGTATGCAGCCTCGGGGTTATTTTTGAGGATAGGATGGGAGATTTTTGCGAGACATTTGGGAGGTCATTTTTTTGATGGATTGCAGAGGCCGAGAATAAAATAAATGGATTTATGTTTTTCTTATTGGACCTACTTAAGCTCTGTAGTAAATTTTATGGAAAATCTGCTGGCCGTTTTAAGGTTACAAGATAAATGGACGAAACAAAGAACTAACTATTCAAATGGACATTTGACAAAAACTTCTGGTATACATTCGAATATCGAGATCAGGGAGTAAAATTCACCGAGTTTATTATCTTCAGAGTGTATCAGTTGGTCCCAGGCAACCCGGTAACTTCTTCCCGGGAGCCATTTTCTAGAGTTGTTATGCGTTTTCACAGAATAACGTTACCCTAATACAAGGCGGGCACCGGTATGCTTCGCCTGTAAAAAACAGTGGGCAGGCACCTTGTCACATCGAATGCGCATTAGTGATCGTGCGGAAATTCACAATGGTAGGCAGGAAAGTGGTGCGTTCCGGATAAAGCAACGCCTTGTCATTACGTTTATTTACGAGTCGAAGGGCAATATCTCTGCAAGACGTTGATTTGATGAGGAATATGGTTTCTCCGAAATTGAAACAATAAAAGAAATTTGAAGACACTGGCTCTTTTGCAACAAAACATGCTATGAAGGGGTCACACACCACAATTACTACCGAAGAGAACCAACGCATCATCGCCGAAAGAGTCGATACGAAAGTTATCTAGTGAAACAGGCATTCCAAAATTAATCTGGTTCAACTAAGACACTCTACACATCAGTCATTTACGTTAGGAAGTTGTGTACCTAATAAACGTCAACTCAGTGTACCTTGAGATCATTTGACTTTACCAATAATCGATCGTTTTTCTTTCTATTAGATTAGTGGTTCCTGATTTTAATTCTATAAATACATAAAATGTTTTGTAAGGACATTTTTCGTCTTATTCTAAAAATACAGACATCTCTCAACTATAAATAACAAATAAAGCCCATATAAACTGATATTTCGGCAAATGATTATATCATTTCTAAAATTTTAAATTAAAGGCAAAACTTATACAATGTAGGATTGATAACCCCCCCGACCCTATTTTGTCTCGCTATCGACTCGTTATGACTCGCTATCGTCCCGCTATCGACTCGTTATGACTCGCTATCGTCCCGCGATCGACTCCGTCGGGACTCCCAACTTATTACTGTAACAGCAACCCGCAAAACTTTTAGTGATCACGAGATCTTGGATTCCGAGGTCATTTTCTCAGTCACGTGATCGTGTGTGTGTGTGTGTGTGGCAGAGAAGCCGACCATTTGGTCTTCTAAAATGAACTCCAGTTGACCCACGTCGACGAAAAATAATAAAATGTGGTCATCCTCAATAACATACCTAAAATTTGACACGTTATTTGTATTTCTGTGTCTGGTGGTTTCGGAGGAGTAGAGGGCAGAAGTCAAATGTTTTCTTTTACATATATAGATTAAAAAAAAGAAAAAAAAAACTAGTTACAATCTCTTGATTAAATCAAATTTATTATCACGCATTTTTTGGAGGTAAACCAATTCACTCATGCTACATGTAAGTATGTTTCTTTTCCCCAATAACTTTTAAGCCTCTAGATAGGTCTTCTTGGTTGATCAGACACATAATACAGGGTGTCTCAAAATAATGTACTAACACTTCGATAGTTAGTAGATCAAAGATTTAGTACATTTTTTTGAGACACCCTATATACATACAGACAGAAATTACGAGTATCTATTATTATCTTTTGTCTGAATGGTTTCGAATTTTTTGGGGCCAATATGTGTATTAATAAATTAAATATTTCATGATAAACCGTCTCAGTATCAGTGAATCGTTGCCAGATAGCTAACACCATTATTGACGTATCGTGTGTGTGTGTGTGTGTGTGTGTGTGTGTGTGTGTGTGTGTGTGTGTGTGTTTTTCTGTTAGGTCGACAGTGAATAAGCTAATGTATTCGTCATCACGACTATGGAGTCGGAGCCGTAATCGTAAGCTGGAATCGTAAGTTTGGCGCAATCGGAGTCGGGTCGAAAAAAATTTTTTTTCGACTCTACAGTCCTGGTCATTATTATTAAATGACCAGCCCTGGTCATAATTAAAAACTAATGCTAATCCTATTGTTAAATCAACTAAAATACTTAAGGAGAGGCCGTATAAGAAAATATAACTTTGTCGTTCGTTTCGTGTTCTGATGTGATCGCTGCAAAAAAAAAATTGATTGACACTATTTTTTTGTTGTCGTCTTTAATGATTATCGTCGTTTTCAGCTAATGCTTAATTCAGTCAGATATTACTACGAGATATCAGGAATACGAATGAGAGTCACAAAAACTTCCGTGTTAACAACTTCATGACAAACGGTATTTTAAACGCTGTTCCCTCGATCCAGTTCTAAGGAAATCAATGTATATTGCAAATGTTCATGACAAAAGAAAACACAATCCTTTCATTGAAGCTAAAACAAACTGTTAATAGAAGTAAGAGTTGAAATAAATGATAAAAATATATCGATTCATATAATAACAGCAATTTATGTACCAGAATAAGCCTATCACGTAAGACCACTGTCCACAATTTTTTTTTTAAATTTGCGAAAATAAAGGGTTTTTTTTTTGTTTTGTTTTTTGTTTTTTTTTTATATAAACATCTGCCAAATACAAAACTTGAACAGCATCTTGATTTTTTTTTTGAAAATTAATTAAATCCGTTTTGAAGTAGACTTTTGATTATCCGGGGTCACATTAACCGGATTGCGGATTAACAGGGTGAGGGGGGGGGGTAAAATTTTAAGGAGAAAAATTATTATTTCATAATACATTAAGTAATATTTTGCAATGTTCTTAAAGTTTTAGTTTAACGGATAAATGGAGAGTCTACCAAACTGGGCCTAACAAAAACACTGTAATTGTTAGCCTGAATTCCAATAATCACTCAATCTCTGTTTGTGTTGCTTTTCCCTTATACTTGTCAACCACTGTATGACTCGTCTTTGCGTATTCGAGGACTAAGGACGTTTCGTTGAAATCTTCACCAAAAAGCCTCCTTGTTGAGAAATCACGAAAAAGCACCATTTCGAGAATCTAACAGTGGGTATCTGTTTGAATATTAAATCCTTTTAGCTAGTCCACTGCTCGTGGACTTGATACAATTTACATTAACCCGGTTTAAATAATTAAGTAAATAATGCGAGTTATTTTTTTTTTTTTTAGAAAATGGAAAATTTTTACTGTTTATATTAAGTAGATATTAGAATTGGAATATAATTGTAGACTTTTCGTTTTGTTTTATGTTTACTGTCGTTTTCACGACTTTGCAAAAGAAAAAAAAAATAATTTTTTAAGAAATAAGATTTTCAGGAAAGTAGGCTTTAAGTTCTTTCAAACTTCTTGTAACTATTACATTTACTGAGCTATTTTTGGAAACATACCGGGAACCCACGACGGAACCGTTTCGAGATTCCTATCTCTCATAGGTTGGGTTCGCCCAGTACTCAATAGCTCAGTGGAACCAAAATAAACATAAACAAAGGACAAGTAGACAAAACAATGACCCTTAAGCTAAAAAAAACATCAAAATATAAATTAAGAATAAAAAGATTAATAATTAGTCCCCGCTAGCTCTAGGCTTAGCATGTAAAGGATTAACTTGTAAAGAAAACATAGATATAATAGACAAATTTAATGTGCGTTAAGGACAATATAATTAGAAAAGAAGGCATAAAACGCAAAGTTTGTTATTTTTTTAGTTATTTATTTTTTTTTGGTTACAAAAGTTCGGAAATTAGGAATATGGTCACACCATAGTATACACAAATATTAGCAAACAACTATTTTTAGCGGATGGTCCGGGAGGGAATCGGAAGGTCTTTCGGTAAGCCACTATTGGTTAAGGTTTGAGAAACACTGCCATAAAGAATGATGAGAAATAATGAGGCAAGCAACGATCGTTTCCAATTTATTAAATTCCAATTTCTATTTTTTCTGTAAATTTTAATGTATCGTATTTGCAGACGTATAAGACACCTTTTTTTTTTTTTAACCTAAATATTTGTCTTATAATTGCAGTTTTTGAGATAAGTTTTTAGGAAAAAAAAAGTGCATCTTATATGCCGGCAAATGTTGTAATTTTGTTTCTGATTTACGCTCTCCGGAGTTAGAGGTATCTATAAGAATTAAGAAATTCACTATAGAAACGTCCTTTATCGTTCTTATGTAACTTTAATTACCGTATTTATCGCCATACAACACACACTTTTTTTCTTAAATTTAGAGCTAAAATTCTACCTGCATAGAATACGCCTATATTACTTAGTGCATAAATAAATGTTAAGGATTATAAATAAGTTTTTTTTTTACTGAAAATTATTCTTAAAATTAGGGTGCTGATATTCATAGGATTCTTTCCTTAAGCACATTAGATTTTAAGGTTATGTCTGTCGAATGTCTAAGGTAGTCTTGTGGTATCCATATACTGTGCAGCAGAGAACTATTCAAAGATAGTTTATTAAAAGTTGCTTCCGTCTTCATTCTTTTGTTTTGTTTTTGCTACAAAGATATGGAGCAAAATTTAATCAAATCCGAGCTCTAAGAAAAAGTGAAATTTGATTTACATCAGTGTATTATTATTTTAACTAGAATTAATTTTACCCGACCTTAACTTAGACCCGTTGGTCACGAAGCGCCGGGAGCCTTACCTCCCGCAACCCCAAGGGCCTGCTTAGGCCTACAGCGGGATTTCAGTGGGCTAAACTTTTTTAACCGGATCTGAATAGAAAATTAATTGGAATAAATAAACGCTGAAAAGCAGGGGAAATTAATAACAAAGTGACGCCTGGGAGAGCGTTTCAGATCGTTTGAGCTGAACGAGAGGTGATGCCTCGAAACATTTTTGTCCTAGGATTCTTAATAAAAAAAAATTAAATAAATAAAGCAGCGCAGAAGAAATTCGTAATTTATCGTAAGCGTTCGGCAAGGACATAAGATAATTTCGTCCAAACATTGCGGTACTTTTACACTTTTTGCAACATTTATCGAATATAAAAGTATTTTTTAGCATACATTAAAAAACGATATATAATACTACTTTTGTAGTATAAGGTGATAAAAACTTTAAGAAATGAGCTTTCCTAATATGGATGTTGTTGTCAATTGGAGATTTAATTAATGCAAATTTCCACGAAGACGATATTGCAAAGGTAATGGAGTTGGCGTCTTTCTTGTCGGTTGGATGATCAGCCGGTGATTAGTAACGCCCCTGGCGGTAATCACAGCCATAATAAACAAAGGCATCGGGTTTGAAGCGCCATAAATTAGTTTCCTTTTCTGACAAGGACGACCCCGGTGTCTCCAATATTAATCTGTCGTATCTTCCCCTACTATTCAATTTTCGGTTTTGGGCGAATTGTTACGACGCGTCAATTAAAACGCGAACTGACATTGGACACCGCCCACACAATAGGTGTCAATGCTGTTGATTCCCTTTTTTTATTATTTTTTTTTCTCCTAATATATTTTTGCGGGTTTTTTTTTTTTTTCCCGCTCTTTTTTTCTTCCCTCCTGATATTAGCGACACGCCGAGCTGCACGTGCCGTGAAAACAATTAGAGGCTTGGCACGAAGTACGAGGCTGTTGTCAGAGCTTTAATTGACCCGACTCGGCGGTAAAAAAAAAAAGGAAAGAAAGAAAAACGGTTGGATACGTCATTGCACGGGTTGTGAGCAGACGCGCGACTCGATATAGCGAACATCTCCGGCCCCTCTACCATTGGAACTCAAGGCTTTTGATGGAGAACATCTCGAACTGGCTTCAGATCTATCTTTTGGCTTTCGTTGTAGCGGGAGAACGAAATGCTTTCTTTACACTTCCTGGGTAAATACTAGAATTCAAAAGCTGCTTAATCTGGCGTGCGGAGATCGAAAGAGGAGCTTAAATAATTCCCAGACATCCCAGCAGCAAGAGAAATTCTATTTGTGCGACAAGCAGTTTGCTGGGTTTTTTATTTTTTGCTGTTGTTTTCAGTATTTGAAGACGACACAATTTTATCGTTTCTTTGTTACTTTTGATATCCAGGACGGACGTTTCGCGGTCATTACCATCTTGCAAAGTTTTAGGATGTAGGGATATCAAATGCATAAGTGACTTGCAGTGATACCTAATTAAATGAAACAATTCGCGAACGATTCTCTGCGCCCAATACAACGTTAAATACTTCATCAAAATATTTCTTGGTATTAGAAGAACTTAATTTTACATTAAGTAATCCAGGATCAATTGCATTACTTAAAACTATTAATTACGACACTTACTAGACCGATATCGCTAAAAATTATGTGTTTAATATAAAACGAGAAAAGCATGTTTAAACTGTCAAATCAGCCTTTGTCGCTACCTTACGACGTTTCGTACCAGACTTTAAAGTACTTCGCAGCGCCACTTTTTCCACTGGTGCTAATTTTATGTAACTTTTTTTTTTTTTTTCCTTTAATACCTTTTACTTATTCTGGGAAGAACTCCTCTCTGCATCGGATCGGTAAACTTCACTTGCAATCATTTCGAAAATTCCAGAACATGTCTTTATTCTACACTATCAAAATACCCATGCTTCGCGCGGGTTAAAAAAGAGTTATCCTGAAGGAAGAAATTGTAATTGTGAGATCATTGCGAACCTTTTCCAATTGATAACCAAAAAATCACGAGATACTAGTTTACAAATGAATGTAATATTCGTATTTTGTAACCCTTAAACCCCGTATATATCAAATTTCATCGAAAGTGGAGGACATAAGACTTCCTACCCCTTTCTGCCCTTCTCCAATACCTTAGGGAAAGAAATTGTTAACCCCTGAGAAAGTGTTAACCCAATATCTGAAAGGAACCTTAAAATTTAAAGTATCTATGTTTAGCAGTTTCGCTTTGAATTGATTAATCAGTTAAAGTAAAGGACACTTACTTTATTACAGAACCCCCTCCCCCTCTGTTCACATCTGTTCACCCTCTGTTTTTTATTTTTTAGTTTGGAAAAACCGTTGAAAATACATTTCTTTATTTTTTTAAAAACAGTATTTTTCCCGTGCTTAACGTTTAAACAGTTTCTAAGATATTCGTTTCCCACTCCTGTTTTCTCTTTTCCTTCGGGTTTTTGTTTTGTTTTGTTTTTTTTTTGAAAAAGCATTAAATATGTATTTTTTCATTTTTTTCAGAAGGGTTTTTTTTTTCCCGAGTCTAGGTTTCCAACTCGCGCGGATCTTCCAAGAAAGTTGTTTCCCCCCCTTCTCCTTTTGTCCCCCTTAGGACGCGAATATCGAAAATCCGTCGTATACGTATCTCTTGACAATCAACACTCAAATTTCGTGTTTCCAACTCAAGCGGTTTCCTAGATATGCAAAAGAAAGTTGGCCCCTCACCTGGTTACACCCTTTTGGGTTGATACTTCAAAAAAATTATTTGTTACTGAGCATCTACGTCATAAGGGGAATGTATCTCAAAATTTTCATATTCCTAGGTTCCTAGTGACTGAATCAGCCTTTTACATATTAAGATAAAGATTAAATAGGCTATCATTCTTATAATTTTAATATTTTGAATGTTTGTTTAATTATTAAGTTTTATCACATTATGTATTACAAGAGTAATTAATTTTATAATTCAGTGCCGCTTTAATTCGAAACGGTCGGTGGACGTAATTGGAAAAAAAAGTTTCGAATAATAACACAATTTTCTTCAATATCGTACTGAAGTTGTGACTTAGGTATTTGAAGGTAATTTACATTCGAAATTGCACTTATCTCTACAACAGACTTGGCTGTTTACAAATGCTGAATACATTCACCGGAATTTAATCAAGAATTTAAGCCAAATATCTGTAACGTATAAAGGTGTGGGCAAATTGAGAACAATGTGCAGTCATTAGATCTCTGAACGGAGTTGTCTCTCGTTCGTTTATTTAAGAGTTGTAATTTGAGGGTGTATGATTATTTAATATACAGTGCCTTGTATACCTCATATCTATCGCAATTATTGAAAAGTGTAATGTAGTTTAATTGTATTCAAATGTTGTATATTTATTTTTGATAAAAAATAGTAGATAGCAGATTAAAATTTGGAAGTATTAGAAGTACTAAGCAGAATTAGAAGAATTAGAAGTAGTCTATTAAATTACGAAGAAAAAAATTAGGAGATTTACATTAATTTAATATTTAAATGTAATTATCTAGATATTTAGTCTGATGTATTATTATTATTATTTAGACGAGCGAAGGGAATCTCTCCATTCCCAACTACATCACATTTTGTCAACCGTTTTATTCAAAATCTACACTAGCTAGACAAATAAAACTTTTGCGCACATAGAAATACATGTAGAAGTGCACAACACTTATTTTCAACACTTAAAACTGTAAATTTTATAAGAATTACTGCATTCATGAGAATTTAACGTGTGTTAACAGTGTTGATCTGTTATTAAAAATCATTGAGGGCTAGACACACAAATTAGTTTGAAAAACATTTAATGTATTAAATGCTTTTTTTTTTTTTCAACTACTTTGTATGTGTCTGGTCTTAATGATTTCTAATAATATTCAATATTTAAGAATTACTTGTTTTTAAAAACTTTGGAAAAAGCCATAAGAAAGACCATAACAAAAGCGGCATTGGTTCTGAAAAACAAAAATTTGTAATTTCTAATAATTCTACAGCGTCATTCTTGTCATGTACATATATTTATTATGCAAATTTTCGTAAGTGATTGTAACAGTCTGCGAACTTCAGGCTTTTTGCTAGTTATTATTGTTACTGATTTATTTGTTACAATTCAATAAAGTGTGTGTGTGTGTGTGTGTGTGTGAGTATGTGTGTGTTGTTTTATTTCTTTAAAGTTCCAAAACTTCTTTTCCCGAACGATTTGGATCTTACGGGGTTGTCTGACTTTGTGATGACCTCTAGAAAGGCTATGTTGAAGTTTAGACGTTTCGTCCCTGAGTTGAAGACGAATCCTGTTGCAAATGGTCCCTCCACCCACCTCTCCTGAATCGTTTTGTTTTTAATAAACTTGCTGTTAATTTGATAGAGTGTTAATGATTTCCAGTTTAGCTTTAGGGCCTGGATAAATTGAAACTCGCCTTAATTAAATTAGGCAATGCGCTAATTCCCCTGAATTGTTTTAAATAATAAATAAAGGTTTGCCTTGGACAAGTGACAAGAGACACAGCCAAGGAAGCTGCTAGCTAAAAGAGTTCGATCGTGATCTGAGAGCGAGGTTCCGCCCTTTCATTGATTTTAAACGTTTCTCTCAATTGCAGATAATAATCACTTTGATTTATTCGGACTTGAGATTTCGTAGTCAAATAAATGTATATATGTTATGTGAATTTGAGTATAGCCTGTACAGTGTGGTCCTTAAATGATTGGCCAACCTTGAAGGCCCGATGCAACGCAATAAAATAACAAAAAATGTTCATATGGGTGCAGAAATGTTTTATTCAGATGTTACAGAATGATGAACACATACATAGGCTATGGCGTAGCCACTGTTAGATGAGATGTTCGAAGTGGTGACGGAGGTCAGACTTGGCCTGCATATTCCCCCGACCTAAATTCTCTGGACTTTTTTTTCTCTGGGGCTGTCTGAAAACGCTAGGGTAAGCTACACCGGTTCCAATGTACAAACATTGCGTGACCGCATTGTGGATGGGTGTAGAGCGATTCAGGATATCCACGACATGTTTGAGCTTGCCCGGCGATCCTCACCACGAGCGACGGTGTGAGGCATGTGATGTTGCTGGTGGGGATCACTTCGAATACGTCATTTAACAGTGACAATATACTTATTAATTATTCTGTAACATCTGAATACAATGTTTCCTCACCCGTGCTGATACGGCCTTTTTTTTTGTTATTTTGCTGCGTTGTTTCAAGCCTTCAAGTTGGTCATCCTAAATACAAAGAAATAATAATTCTTTATCAAACGCTTTGCTCAGTCCTTTTGCTTTACTCAAATGACGCTACTGTATAAGGCCAATGAAATCTAAATTATTTTACTACAGCAGTTCGCATGGCGTCTCTGTTGGCTTAAGGTGGTTCCACGTAACTGATATTCTTTGACCAATCAGTTGGAAACAGAATATATATATATAATCTATTTTCTCAATCCATTTCGCTGAATCAACAGTTTGGCTGTATTTGAAACTGAATTTGTAATTAGAAATATATGATGTTGAAGCAGACAGCTTTGCGAGGAAGGACAATAACTAATGTCAGTTTAATACGCGACTAATCGTAATTTATTTATTTATTTATTTATTTTTGGTGAAGAACAGTAGATTCTTGAACGTAAGTAATTTGGTGTATCGTCATAAAGGGTATGTGTATTATTTTCCCATATTTGTCGACGGTATCTACGTAGTTTCTGTAATAATCTTACTGAATAAAAATGAATGTTTCTTTGTTTGTTTGCCCCGTATGTCTTCCTGTTCCATCAGATTGCGATGAAACTTTGGTGAGTTGTTGTGTGCACGCCCGCGAAGGTTTCTGAATTAGTAGAACCATTTTACAATATCTGGTGCGCGAGGCGTTTCAACAAATGAGTGTATTTCCGGTTTCAACGTTTGCAGTTTCCGGTGCGACTCGCATTTGCAATGACCATCAACAAAGCACAGGGACAATCGCTACAAGTGTGTGGACTAAATTTGGAAAATCCACGCTTCACACATGGAAAACTGTATGTGGCCCGCTTACGCAAAGGAAAACTTTCTGATTTATTCGTTAAGCAACAGACGGAAAACAAAAAATATTGTGCAACCAAAAGCACTTCAATAAACAGAATTAAAACCCAACCACTTTCTTTGAGTGGCATTGCAACGCATGCCGGGTACAGCTAGTAATAAATAAAATTGCCCTTTTAGATAAGAGAACTAGAAAAGATATATATAAAAAAAAAGCAATAATCTATTATATTGTTAAAGAATGTACATATGCAAAGACATTTAATGATACCTGTCTTCATTTAGCACTATAAGTAAATAATGCCACAAAGGGGGACTGGAGTTAAAAAAACAAAAAAAAAAGCAACCTTTAAAAATTGGGACCGTTACTCATTTTTCACGAGAGGCGGCATTTACAGTTAGTTACTTTTGGGTCGTCTAATATTTTACAGAATAATTTAGCTATTGAAAAGATTTAATTACAGCGCTCCCATTGAAATTCCACGCAGCGCCAAGTATTTTCCGATATCTGTTTAGCGGGGATCGATCTCGTGCGCAACAAGCAACTGTTCGCGCGCGCGCGCGCTTTCTCCCATCTGGCGTCTCGACTGTCGCGTCTCCTGGCGGCGACGGAAGTAACTAGAAAACCTTGGCATTTGCTTGCCAAGTGCCCATGTTTTCAATCGAGAGAAACTTTTCAAGAGACACATTTTAACATAGCTCGGTTGGCCGCGAGAATTTTCCGTAACCGGAGTGGCTCCGACGATGGGTCGGTGTTCTTACATTGCATTTGAATCAATAGAACGACACGTGACAGACTTGTGGCGGGAAATCCATCCTAATGGCTTCTGGTAACACGAGCAAGACTGAAAAAAGAGCGGGAAAAAAAAAAAGACTGTTCCATAATTATATTTCATTGCACTTGAGAATCAGATCGATGGAAGGTTTTTAAGACGTGGGTTGAATTCCAACCCCTTTTCTAAGTACAGTTTTCTATTTCTCAGAGGAAGAACAACGTAAATCCGAAAAAAAATCCTAATCCTTTGTGGGCTGAATTCGTAATACTGCGATATTTACACACACGCACACACCAAACATCGCCATCATCATTAAAATTCAAGTAACATAATTGCCTAGGTTCGTCCGTCTTCAGGAATCTGTAGCGACATAATGGATTTACACAAGTTTCGATGTAAAACGCTGTAGCTTTATCGCCTCTTGGTATTCAGCAATTCGACATTACTAAAAATAAATTTTAATAAAAATTAAAATCATTACCTAGCACGTAAACAAAATTTATAATAATACGATCAAAAATACAAACAAAATCATTATTATTAAATCTAAATAACTTAAATTCCTAGATTTGTTTCAATTCACTTTGAAAGGTCTTAATAAGCCCAAAAGATATTTTTTCCTAAATTTCCAATAGCAAAAAAAAAAAAGCAGCATTTTGAAGAAGTGAGAAGTTTTGAGATAATATAAAACTAAACTTATCAGTAACTGCCTTTCATGCGAGAAATTTACTAGAACTTAAAAAATACATTATCAGCACATCAATTTTAATTATATTCGATATACAATTTTAGAAATGAAAAAAGGAAAAAAAAGGCTATTTTTTTTGTGTGTGTATTTAGATAATCTTCTGTCGTCATTCCTTTATTTTTGACGGCACTGTAATAGTTTTTGATAGAATATTAAACCCGTGTATGTTGAAAAAAAAAAATTGACGTTGCGAATTGTGTGCACAAGTCATTCTCAACAGTAATATCTTTGAAAATAATCAAAGCAACATGAACATTTAATTAGTTAAATTAAATGTGGCCCTTCAGGTCGTCGGATTTAAGGCTGCCGATGTTTCCTGACCATTAGGATTAAGCTATTCTAGAAAAGGGTTGGGTAAACCCTAGAACCGGTCTGGAGAAGAATTCCACGTGGAAAACAATCCCCAATCTCCTTAGGGGATTGAAGTCGGCTTCTCCAGGCCTCAATCAAGCGTCTTACCAATCGGCTACCGGGCCCACAAATGGCATTTAATCTAGTAAAACTATTTCCATACACACAATAATTAAAAAACATAAAAAACAATAAAATCTCGATCAGGTTTCGATCGGATCTGCCGATCGTTTTCAAGACTTGAAAAAGATCAAGGCCTTTTTTTTAAAAACTACACCATTAATTTCGCACACGTTAAATTCCTACACATAAAAATATCTTCATTAAATCTTTTTTTTTTTTTTTTTTTTTTTTTTAGCCACTATTATGAACTGAGGATAAATTTTTAACGTTATAGTTTCTTTATAAAAATGAATTTAGTTTAATAATTTTAAACAGAGCTTTAAAATATTATAAAAATCTTAGAATTATATCGGATATTTTGTTGGTTTGTATCTTTGATTGCACACGTTCATATTTCAATTCGGCGCTTTTTGATGGATTAAGGACAATAGAGGCTAAGCTGCTTCAAGAACTAGGTTTCAAATTAAGTCATCGATAGAAGGAGAAACAGACACAGAAGAAAGAAGGAAACACACAAGCCCACGGTGGGATTCGAATCCAAATTCGGACATGTCAGCCGCGTGTCGCCTTGACCACTCGGCTGTGTCCGAACGGCACTACATGGATTAATTTGCTCATTGATTCGAATTGAATGAGGGTACGATAGAATATTGTGTTTATTAATATAAAGCACTTACATCATCAAATCTGAGTATATAAATTAATACCAAAACACGAGAGAATTAGTCCTTTTACTAATAGGTACAGTCGGACCTCTATTTAACGAAGTCGCTAAATCCCGAAAAAAAGTTCGTTATATGGAAAATTCGTTAAATAGAGATTCCCTTTTAAAATTACTTTAAACTACATAAAACATATTTAAAACACATAAACAATAAATATTATTAAAAAAGTAATAATTTTAATGACTTAAAGCATACATTACCAAATGCATATTTAAATTTTACTAACAAAATCTGTTAAATTTGTCTGAGTTTTTTTTTTTTGAAAAAGTGTTTTTGCTCATAGTACGTCTCGCATCTTTGCAATGCACTAAAAACTCCTTCAGTATTTTCTTCAAATTGTAATCCGGGTCGGTTTGTTTCAAATGATTTTATCGTAAGAAGATTTTTTTGATTTTGATTTGATGATTTTGCATCATGATCATTTCCATTTTCATCATCTTCATCTTCATCTTCATCGCAATTCATTGCTGTATTGTTTTTCACACTGTCCAAAATATCCGATTCAGTTAGTGTTTCCGAGGTCTCAACTTCAAAATCAAGTGAAAGATAATCATCAAGCAGCACATCATCGTTAATTTCTTCTTTTTCTCTCAGCTGTATCCATATTTCTTTCATTTCCTCTAAGGGAATATTGATAATAAAAATATTTCAAGGAGAAAAAAAGTAGATATCACGAGAAAGTTCGTTAAATAGAAAATGCTCTTCGCTATTTGGAGGTTATTTTACGAAGAAATTGCAAAATGTTCTTGGTTCCAAAGAAAAGTTCGCAAAATAGAGGTTCGTTAAATAGAGGTCCGACTGTATTTGGTCCTTTGTAGTAAACAAGTAAATATTCAAAAATAAACATACAAAAACAGTAGAGATAAAAATAATAAATAACTTCATTACATGTTGCGAAGGTACTCTTCCTTCGTCGTCAGATGATATTAAATAAATAAATACATGAAAAGGAAAACAAGGCTCGGAATTAAAATTATTGTTAAATTATTATTATTGTTTTTGTGTGTTTGGTCCTTTGTATTAATGTTTATACACACAGAATGGATAATATTTACTTGTTTACATTCTTAACTCGGATAAAGCTAAATTCTGATTATTTTCTAAATCTGTTAAAAAGTTCTACATTAGTTTACTCTTCTTGGCTTCCCTACAGCGCTCTCCGTACAGCCCATCGCTACTAAATGCTGTTATGACTCGAAACGATTCTTTCTCGTTGTATGACTTCTTTTTAAAAAGTGGGTTGCTTATAAACTTTTTAAACTTGGTAGTCGTTCGTAAACATTGTAGCCAATGTGCGGAATATTAATCAATGTTCAGTGAGAATGCGATTTTCTTAACTTTGTTCGCTTCTAGGATTCATGAGTCCTTTACTGATTCATTATTGCTTTTTCTTTTCGGCATAAGAACGTTCTTGATATTTTTGTTGAAGAATTTAACATATCCTCCTTCTCCCAATTTTGTTCTCCCAGTTTATTATTAAAATAACGTCACCTATCTGTTCTAAAATTTTCTGTCCTACGATTGGCTGAAGACAAATTTAAAATTCCCTACATATAATTAAAAGCAAAAGTATACGGAAATGCTGGTATATTGATAAAAACAACTGAAAACGCATAAATTTAAGGGCGATCCATAATAATAAAAAAAGTTAAAAATTATAATAAAAAAAAGTTCGAAAATAAGAAAAACAGAGGCAGTAGATTGAAGTGATTTTTTTTTTTTTTTCATTAATTTTTATTCTATAATTCCGGAAAATACCTGTTTTTTTTCTTTTATGTATTCGCTCTGTGTGTCCACGTCGTCTTCTCTCCGTTTTTCGTTGTTTTAATGGTTATTGTTTTTTTTTTTTTTATCTGTGTACGGGTCTGTTTATGAATATCTCTTCTATTTTTTTATTTTTTGCCTATCTGTGAACCATTTTAAATGTTTTTATTTAATCTTAATTTTAAAAAATGGGGTAAAATTAAAAAAGAAAAACACATTTTTTTCAACAAGGACAGTTTCAACCCGTATAATGGTGGGTCATGATCAGTTTCATTAAATAACAAGTGAAGCCCCGAATATACAGAACGAGGTGAGAAATGCTGAATTATTGAAACCAATTCAATGCAAGAGAATCAAATTATGACTGGTTAAAAAAAAGAATATAAACAACGTACGTTAGATCAGCGTACCAAGTGTTGATTGTGATAACTACTAAGAAATACAAACAACAACAAATCATATAAATAAATGTGTTATAACCATAATTTTGTTTATCTAAACATATCTAAATATCTTTTTGGATATTTCAAGAAATCGAAATAATATCTCATGGTTTGATTTGATAATTGGTTGTTATGTGAGTTGGAAAAATAAATCCGTAAACTTTCAGTGGACTTAATGAATCATTACTACGTATCTTGATAATCTTACCTCATTTGTATTACAGTGGAACACTGCCATTCGTCCGTCTCGCTATTCGTACAACTCGTTATTCGTCCAACTTTTTCAAGTAAAATTGAACTCGCCATTCGTACGCTTGCTCGCGATTCGGACAGCGTGACCTTGTTACTGGCCGCGCCACGCGGTCGCTTCAGTTCAGTCTCGTGCTAGCTTCCGTACGCTACGCATCATCTACGCAAGCTTCATGAAACTTTGTGCTATTTTATTGTTATTTTTTGTTATTTTTATTAAAAATAGTACAGCCATGGGTCCAAAAAAGATTACTGATTCAACCAAGCCTGAAAGGAAAGCAGTGAGAACGACAATTGAATTGAAAAAAGAACTCGTTACGAAGTTTGAAAGTGGAACTCGTGTCTCTGACCTGGCAACTCAGTATGGCACAGCGAAATCAACTACATATATCGTCTATATTGAAAAAGAAAGAAATAATAATAGAGGCCTATATATTTATTGTTTTCATAGTTTTTATGTATTTTAAGCTTAAAATATTATTACAAAGGTTTAAATAAGCAATCATCTGTGGGTCTGGAACGGATTAATCCAATTTCCATTATATCTTATGTGAAAAAATGATTCGCCATTCGTACAAATCGCCATTCGAACTGCCTCCTGGAACGGATTGTGTACGAATAGCGGGGTTCCACTGCATTTGTTTTACATCTGTTCTATCTTTTTATTTATCTTTACTGTCTTCTGTGTATAATTTCTGTGTGTGTTTGTTGCATTCTTTTAAATATATTCTCTACGTTTATGTATATCTGCATTTAATTGTAACTTTATACCATGTAGTTGTGCATCGTTTCTATATGTCTTCTTTATTCAACTTATCAAGTCCTTCGCGTGTTTCTGTTACAATTCTTTCGCAAGAACAATATTTCGCTTTTTATTCAAAAACGAACCAGCCTTTCTCACAATCTTTATTTTATACAGCATCTTAAGTACAATTCTGATCTGTAACACCACAAGTTCCAACGAGAACCAACGCCCACAATGGTGGAATTCTCCCTAAAACCCTCTAAAGCCTCGTTAACAAAACAAGAAATCAATCACTGATGAATTGACTGCGTTCGTCTTCTCTTTTTCAGTTATAAGATGATTTAAAAACTAATTAAAGCCAAAATCCATTGGCTGCTGCGCCGTCTTGTAAAATCGTTGTGCTTCTGTTGATGAATGGATGACAAGTTTTCCTGTTGAGCTGGAATCTGCTTCAACAGATCGATGATCTAGTTTCTTTTTTTTTTCCTTTTTATTTGGAGAAAGGACCAGGTCACGTGATAGGGCTCAGTGCCAAAATTTCTCGCCGACTAAGACACCAAACGGCATTCACTGTCTTTCCACTCTTTTCTCAATGAATGGAATCGCCCACGTTGAATATTACATCAGATGGTCCTTAAAGTATTTCGTGGTTATAAAAAAAATCAGCGTGGTTTTTTTTTGTATGTGTGGATGTGTTTTTTTTATTTTTTGGTTGTTGTTTTTATGTTATTCTTACCAATTTTATCTGGTAAAGTATGATTAAACTAATGATTATTTTGAAAAAATATTTTGAAAAAAACAGAACGAATCAATTGAAATTTTTAGTTATATTTCAAAAATTGTGGTGAATGAAAATGGTGTAAACAATTTCAAAATTTCATTGGGAAATCAGCTTTTTTTTTTTTTCAACCACAAAACAGTGTTTAGAGGTTCTAAGACATCGAAAAAAAAGCAATTTACAGTTGTCGTTTACTGCAGCAGTTCCCGAACTTTTCTCTGTTTGTTTACTCTTTTTTTTTTTTTTTTAATAACGTTCAAAGTTACATTAAGGTATATTATGTTATGTAGTGAATGCGGGTGGCAGAGAAGCCAAGCACTGCGACCGTAGGTCTATTGTACTATCCCACGGAAATAAGGACAGATGGAGAGAAAGACTGATAAATTATGGTGGGAGAAGTGCCGGGGAAATGGGAGAACCCCGAGAAAACCTGCCCAGCGCGGATCATCCACCATCACGAAACCCACATGAGAACCGAACCCCGGTACTCAAGAGGTGAGAGACCGATGAACGTTCAAAGTTACTCACAAGGGAAGTGCGTGACCTTGAACGCAGAGAACCGCATGAAAATGTGCTTAGAATACAAATCGCTCTTCCCTAAAACAGTGGTATGAGTCATTCCCATGCAAAACTCAGCTGTTGTCTGCTAGCGCCATCCGACAGTGGCATGTTGTACCTGCACTAACACTTACCTAATCTAGTTGTGTGAATAGTATACCTGCATAATTATTTTGAGCAGTGGGAAATACAGCAATGTAGTCATGACATTGAAATATCTGTTTTTTTGGTCCTGTTATATCGATATATTGATTCTTCGCGTTACCAAAGTTCCTCTCTTGGACCTTCTATAGGTGATCATTCAAATGTTTCTCGTGGTAAGACGTGCAGTTTTGCATAAGAATGACTCAGTCTCGCCTCCGAACAAGTAGTCTCACCATGGTCACTAAGCTAAATGTGACGGAGGTGAGAGTGACGGAGGTGAGAAAATGTTTATTTTATGGATCTCTTTGATCTATTAGCAGCAACAACCGCTGCCATCCAATACAGCTATCAAGAATGTTTCAATTGTAATGGATTTAGCTCAATTTTTAAAAGAAAATCTTAATATTTCAACAATTTAGGATGAGAACGGAGGTGATAACCTATTTGTTTACGCTGCATAAATTCGATTTTCAATTAGGAATCCTAACGAAATCTGTACTTAGCGGAAGCAAAAGATGTGCTGGGTAGTTTGAGGAAAGGTGGCCATGACAAGTGGACATCTCGAAAACCAAGACAAGGTTTCTGCATTTTCAGAAAATAAGTATTTACTTTGTGTGACGGAGGTGAGAACGCATTTCGGGAACAGGCATATCACATTTTTTTTAACTAACATGGAATTGTTTAAAAATTGCTTGCTTTCCAAGACAGTATTATTACTTTCAAACTAATCCATATCAATAAGAATTCTAAACAAGTAAAATTTATTTTGTCTTTCACAGACATCAAAGCTGGAGGTAGTTGAATGGGAACTGGCTGAAATTGCAACTATCTCACCTCCGTCACATGCTATTTCGTTGTCGTTAATAAACAAAACAATTAAATTTAGGCAATAATGTGAAGGAAGGAAGTGCTATTTTCTAGAAATTGTGTCTTTTTTATTATTAAACGTTTATATCAATTTTTAATTATTTGTTGAAAATTGGGAACGCGCAATAAGCCAAAAGTGCATCATTACGAGAAATTGTTATGAGAAATCCATACCACTGTTTTTGGCATGAGCGGTTTATATTCTAAGCACGTTTTCGTACGGTTCTCAGCGTTCGAGGTCACGCACTTCCCTTTTTTGTCAGAAAGAAATAATGTAGGAAAATCGTTATTTTACTATGTTTGGACTAATAGTTAAAATCAGTATCGCTTCTAATTAGAAATCCCCGCTAGTTAAAGCAACAGCTTGGCGACGATCGTCTCAGAGCTAATTATAAATGTATGTTATTGAAGCCTAGCGCTGAGGGAAAAAAGAATGTTAATCTTTAGTTTGAGTTTTCATTCGTTCAACATCCACTCGACAAGAGAAGCTTTGTTTCCTCACTATAATCCCCAAGTGAAAGTCCCACATTATTATCTCGCCATTTGTTTGAAAGTGCACAACGTAGTATTTAATAATCGAAGTTCTTTTTGTTTTAATCTAATATGATACAAAACACGATGTAGACAGTGACCCCTCAATGACTAAAAACAAGAAAATAAAAAACAAGAACAAAATGTGGAATACAAATCCATGGGCAGCACTAAGGCTACTACAAAAGGAATTTGACCACAAAAAGGAGAAAAAAAAATAAGTAAATAAATAATAAACCCTGTAATGGGTAAAAGGAAATCAATTAATTCAATAAGAATATCTTTTTGAGTCGAGCTGATAGTTTGGGACGGCCGTTTCGAGCTAAACGGAAGCTCGAAACGGCCGTCCCAAAGTATCGACTCAAAAAGGCATTCTTATTTGAATGATACAAAACATTTACAAAATAATAAAATAACAATTCTGAAATTTCTAACAATTAGGCAAATAAATTACTGGTATATTATATATGCAAAAGAATAAAAGATGTAACGAAAGATGTAATAGAATCTAAGCTGCAAGAACGTTTTAATATAAGACATTTAACGGTTTTGTTGCGTAATTTTTATAGCTTTTTTTTAAGATTGCAATTTATTAACGAGAACAGAAAAAAAATGAAATTATTTCGCTCTTCTCTTGCAGAGTCGAGCGTTGCATTTTGAAAACCACTGCTTTATTGAAATAGATTCTGGGAATCTATTTAATAAACACGAATGTTTGTTTGTTTGTCTTGAAACAACGCCGCCATTTCTCTACTAATCTTTACCAAATTTGGTACAGAGCTTCACATGCATCCCAGAATATGCATGAACAACGAAAACCCGGATCCCGACTAAGGGGTGTAAAGGTTGGGGGTAGGGCAAACTCTTGAAAGGTTTGCATATGTCTGAAACCGCTTTAGTTGGAAACACGAAATTTGGTATGATTGTTCTTTGTCAAATCTAACCCTTGAGTTGCAAACATGAGCGTTTTTAATTCTAAGTGTCAGTTTTTAGTTTACTTGAACAAGTAATTTGCTTTTTTAAAAGAAATAAAGCGCATTTTTTTATGTAAGAAGGCTTCCGGAACGAAGCGACCGTAGCAGATGTATAAGATAATTTGTATCTATCACCTGCCATTTTTACCAACTGTAAAATTTTTCAAAGTGATCACATAATTACAATTTCTTCTTCATTCACATCAGGACAACTCTTTTTTGGAACCCGCGTGAAGCACGGATATTTTTGCTATTATACATATAAAGAGAGAGCTATACTTTGTACAGAGAAACTAAAATCGTGCCAAAACTATTTCCTTTCGAGTTAGCCGGAGGCAAGTCTCTACGTCTCCTTCCATTTCATTTGCACAAAAAAAAAAAACACAATAAACAAAGAATTGGTGGACGCTTTGGTGGATCAGTGGGACAGAATCCCACAGGACCCTATTGATCGTTTAATAGACACCATCTCTCTCACCAGTTGCACCCACTAATTGAGAGCTGAGGAGGAGCCACAAAATATCAAGTCAGCGATATAAGCTCAACACAACTACTATAGTTAATGTAGTAAACCCATTACCTCCAAACGTTCTGTATCTCTTTTGTTCTTATACATAGTACACTTGAAACATGAGCGTTACCTAACAGATTTTTAAAATCTCAGCTTTTTAAACTTCGAATAAAGGTACAGGTAGGTCTCGTTTTACGCCGTTGTTGCGTTCCTACAGTGGCGTCGTAAATTTCCAATCGACGTAAAACGAACCATTATGTAATGTAAACGTAAAACGAACCATTAT
>JAFIDM010040695.1:7878-29963 GCA_023159025.1 Thereuonema tuberculata
GAGGTAGTCTGTTTGAGAGAGAAGGGGACAGCCTGATATTACGTGGTCGATCGTCTCATGCGTAGTGTGGCATTTCCTGCATTTGTCGTCATGTGTGTTTGCATCGTGTAGAATGTGTTTCTTGTAGTTGCGTGTGGAGATGACTTGGTCCTGTATTGCGATCATGAACCCTTCGGTCTCCCCAAACAGCTCACCACTCGTCAGCCATCTGTTCGACGCTTCCATGTCGACACGAGGCTGGCTGAGTTCGTGATGATGTCTGCCATGGAGTTCCTTACGAGCCCATGATTGACGCAGCTGCTGAGTGTGGGTGTCAGGGGTGATGAGTGTTGGAGAAGAGTTTTCGAGGTTCAGGGGTGTGAGGTGTGTGTCAGCCTTGACAATGGCTGAGTGAAGTGAGGAGTCTTCTGCTCTTTGGTGGAAATGTTCCCTAAGTGTAAGTGCTGTTCATTAGAGATCCGAGTTATGTACAAATCCGACCTTTCAAGCGAGTCCCACTTCCGAGAGCGGGAGACGGGACAATAAGTACACACGCATTCTGAGCTCAATCATCGAAGCTAAATCTGGCTTATGAGTCCTAATAAGGACGAAACAGCTGTCCCAGATTGCTATCGATGATGGCTCAATGCGTGAAAAGCAAACAATTCTAACGAATTTGTGCATTTTATAGATTTTTCTTCCCTTTTCATATTACATTAATGCACGTTAAACCTTCTTTATTATTAAATTCTTCAATTCAAATGTCAAACGAATGTACCTCAACTGTAGTCAGAGCTGTGAACCACGAAGTAATGTTTATTGAGCTAATGAAATAATTCGTATGTGAATGAAATAATTCAAATTTTAAACCTATAGAAGTCGCTTCAAGTAGGCTTCAATTCTTTCGGAGGCTTCTTTTGAATTACATAACGGAATTCTGAATTTGTTTTGCACCAACCATGGGACAAGCAAGTAAGTGATAGAAAAGAATCACTTACTCTTTTGGTATTTTATTTTATTTATTTTTAGCTTTTTGTTATATTCAAGTCCCTCAATAATTATAAAATTATTTTCAAAGTAATTATAAAATTAATCTTTAATTCAACATTACGAAACACTTAATTGAAAACGTTGAATTAAAGATTTACGTTTCATGCACTAAACTTCGAATTATAGTTGTAATTTACTGAAAAAATATTGTTCTATAGTAGAACTTACCATCCTGATTCATGACTGCCGCTTCCTTTGGTTGAAATTCACTTATGAGAATAAGAACAATCAGAGTAAGGAAGAAACTCACTGAACAAAAAGTCTTCATTGTTTCTGAAAGATTGGGAAATCGAAAATGTGTAAAAAACGAAACAAAAAGAAAGAAAGATTGGAGTATTTTTACAGTAAATCAAATGAATTTAATTTTGTGCTAAATTTAGCATAAATTTAAGGGCGACCCATAATAATAAAAAAAAAAATAAAATAATTATAATAAAAGGATGTACTATAATGTAAAGAAAAATAAAAAAAAAAAAGTTAGGAAAAAGAAATAAAAAAAATTAGGAAATAAAAAACTAAGATATAGGGAATTGAACCAACAACCTTCAGTTTATGAACTTGAACCCTTAACCATAAAGCTATAGCTGACAACTTAATCATTTAAATAATTTCTAATATTTAAGCCAATGCAGAAATCCAATGAAAACAATGGCAAATATCTCGGAAATGGAAGGGGGGCGTTGGCCCCTAAAAACACCCCATTCCTACGGTGTTTGGGCCTCGCAGCACGATGGTGAAATTCGTTTATCGATCCGACCTTCCGTTCGGGAGTTGTTAGGGGTGGACAGACACGGACGGACGGACAAGACAAACGCAGCAGCTACCAATTTTGGTCGCTATCACAATAGCTCCCAAAAGGGTCGCTAAAAATTATAGGCTACAAATTTTTTTCAAAATTGAAAAAAAAAAAAAAAATTCTGTTTCATAGTTATAAGCAAAATTTTATGTAAGCAGTTTTTAATACATTTTTAACCTACTTTCCTTTTAAAATGAGGCTTATTAAATCAGTCAGTCTGTGTGTATGTCTCCTTCCGCCTAATAGCTCTTGAACCTCTGGATGGATCCTTACGAAAAACTTGTTTACATATTTAAGGTTTAGTGACAAACAACTTTTTGTATTTGAAATCTACTTGATTGGAAGTTCTTATCTGCAAATTAATAATATTAGAAGGAGACAAGAATTCCCATAGAAAAACATTAGAACTAACATAATGGATTTCTACGCTTGACTTCAACACCTGATATTAATTATTAGAAAGCTTGAGTATCATCAATACAATTTAAATTATCTAACAGAAAGCAATAAAAACTGTTAGCTTCGTGCAATTCTTGTTTGCACATTTTCTAGGTGAATTAATATTATCTTAATTTTATACAGTGCAACTTGGATAATTCGAACGTCTTTCATTCGAAATCGTGGTTAATTCGAAGATTTCTCTTGGACCCTTGAATTTCTTATTAAATCAATGTTAAAAAATCGTGGATAATTCGAAGTTCAACTTCCTTAATTCGAAGTTTTTTATAAAAAATTTCGAATCATAACGACTTTTCGGCGTTTCATTTGTTAAGAAATTCGACACGTGACAACTGAAATCCCCTTCCCGCCACCGTTCGACACGTGACACTTCAGACGCCATTCGAGCTTCCTGCTATCAGTGTCACCATGTATTTCAGTAAACCACGCGTGTACAAGAATTTAAAGTTCGCTAAAAAGGTCGCCGTCATTCGCGAGATGGAAAAGGGTGTGAAGAAGAAATGCCAAATCGCCAACGAGTACGGAATAGCGTCGAATTTCGTCGGTACATTGAAGGACAAACCAACGTAAGTGAAGCTGTTTTCCGTTCACTAAACGTGCTTGATGATTTTTATTAACCTTAAGCGACTGAATTCTACAAAACAATCAGACATTGCACAATTTTTTGAAAAACTAAAATTTTCTGTATTGAAAGCAATATGTACTGTAGCTTACGTAATGTAAATCTTATTTGGTTTACATACTGTATATATAGTGTTTTAAGTCTTTCATACCATGATCTTTCTGAATAAATATTTACTTATTGACAGAATAATCTTTTCAAGCATTCAGTGGACCTGAAATTAAAGTTAAAAGATGTAACTTGTTTAATTCGAAATCTTGGATAATTCGAAGTTTTGTAGTGGTCCCTTCAGCTTCGAATTATCCAAGTTGCACTGTATTAAGCTTTGAGAAAGAATGACAGAGTCTGATTTTTTTTATAACAGTACAAGTAGCCAGCATACAAACACAGAACATTAATGTATATACTATATACAATTCTATGTCAAATATAGAAAGAACAGCAATTGTTAAAAAAAAAAAAGCTGTCCCCAAACAGGCCAGACAGGACCCACGGGTGCGCGGGAGGTAAGGTTCCCGCCGTTTCTTGACCAACGGGACTAGTATGAGGTCGGGTGGTGAGCTCTACGCCTGCCCGCCTTTAACTCCCGGGAAAGAAACCCGGTATCCATTCTACAGAGGACTGGCCCTAGGACCCGTTTGCAGGATAAATGAGCGTGGAAAAATTCCCGCCTTCCGCCGAGACCGGGAATCGAACCCGTTACCTCAACCCCCAGCCAAGCGCCCTGACCCACTTGGCTACCGGGTCCACAGAACAGCAATTGTTGAAACTGAAAAAGCTGCAATTTGTGTTATTATTTGTGTATTAAAATGTAAAAATATGAGAGTATTTCATTCTTTATTCAAACACGAATATTCATAATATTAAATTACTTTACAAATGGACCAAAAAAATTGCAGGAAAAATAAGTTTTTGTAGCTTCTATAAATTGCATTGGTTGGCATTCACGATTTCTAACAATAAATTCTCGCCATGGGATATTTTCAAGATCATATTATGAATTCATATTAATCCTTTTTAGATAATCCCTTAATCTGCTCGTTGCTTCATAAGATTAAAAAATAATCTTATTTAGACAACTTAAACACATAATAATAATTTTAGAAAATTATATATATATATATATATATATAAATATATATATGTATATATATATATATATTGTTTTTTACTATTTGTACTGTATTAGTCAGATTTTAAGCCGATACTTTTTAAGCTAGACTTTTCGTTTGTGTTAATCTTTCCAGATACACCCACACACACACAGAAATTTGAAAGGTCAGCATTTACAAAAGTAGTTTCATGTTTTTACAGTAAAATAAAACAAAGAACGCACATAACTAAAAAAAAACAAAAAAACAAACATAAATTCACTGAGCTACTATTATATATTTTTTTTTTTTTTTAGTTATGTGCGTTCTTTGTTTTATTTTACTGTAAAAATGTACTAACGCACGTTAAATCTTTTGTCTAGTTTCATGTTCTTTCATGTACTTCTGTTTTGTTTGTTTTTTTGTTTTTTTCAATAAAAGTAAATTTTGTAAGTAAACATTTCTTTACATTAATTAGCGCGGGAAAGTTACAAGAATTCCTACTAAGCATTAATCCTTTTAGGTAATCCGTTAATTTGCGCAAGCTTTGGTTTTATTAAAATTAATCCAACTTAGATAACCTAAGCAAATAATTTTATATATCAACCGGAACTTTAACGTGTATGTCTTATAATATAAAATATAATTAGGCCACCACATAGAAAAATATAAAATAAGGTAGATTTACAATTGAAATATGAGCACTTTCGAAACGCTCAACGTTTCTTTGACGAGGAAGGTATTTTCATCATGTTTCGGTTAGCTAACTCGTCAAAAAAACGTTCAACGTTTCGAATGTGCTCATATTTCAATTGTAAATACACCTTATTTTATATTTTATGTGTTGTCGCCTAATTATGTTTTATAAATTTTATATATTGAGATAAATTTCGGTTATTCCAATATTAACATTTAAATATACTTTAAATTTCGTTATAAATTAGGTCTTGGAAACTAAACAAAAATAATAATAATAAAAAAATCACTTTTTCTATCTTCTTTTAATTTATTGTTTAAAATTTAAACAGGAAATTTTAAAAACTATTAATTTAAAAAAAACCGAGAACAGATACTAGAAAAAAGAATAAAATCATTTATTTAGGATACCTTATGGGACATTTTATTTTCCAATATAAATATATATATGCAAAATAAATCATAGGGAAATGGTAGAAAAACAGAAAAGTTATTTCTTTTAGAACTAAATAATGAAAAAGTAAACTATCATACCTTTGAGTGATGCCTAGAGTTGCCAGTAACTGAATGATATCAAATAGAATGAACTCGCTTTAAATAGATCACGATTTCATTGCGTATTATAATTGGCTCCTTGATTGACTACAGAAACAGCCAATAGCGGAATCCTTCTTTAAACAAGATTGTTTTTTTTTTTTTCTAGCGAAGTTTCCACTGGGGGCCTGTTATTGTTTATCCTCTTCAGCAAATACAGTGGAAACAATAATGGCAACAGTTTATTAGGCCTACAAGGAAAGAGAGAAAATTGTAAATTTAATTTTCAAAAACAAACAAATTGACATTCGAATTTCGTTAGAGAAAGAAAAAAAAGCTATCATTTTCTAGTAAACATTACTAATAATCCTAGATATTAAAAACAACTATATAACAGTTATACAATAATTAACCAACGATTATTAATAAAAAAAAAACGATTAATTTGGGCTAAATGATAACACAGGCCAACAGTGGTTTTGGTGCCGGGGTATTTAGAGCTGATTTTAAGTATGATTGAGGTGCTGAATCCAAATATGGAATTAGTTTTTCATTAGCAGCTCTAGTTTCTGAGATATGAAAATGTCGTGACATACCTTATGATAGAGGAAGGTGACCATATTTCGGATACCATTTTGTTTTTTATCTAAAGAATTTAAAATATCGAAGTTTTGGTTAAGAATTTTACTTTGTTTTCTTCTATAAACAACATAATTTTAGATCCCGAACTTGTAAATATCCATTATAAAAAATAGATAGTTTAATTATTTTTTTTTGCAAAACATTGCTGTTTTTGTTGTGAAGCAAATGGGGTCTTAATTTTGGATATTGGAGACCCAGTGACCAAAAATGCTTTACCCTTTTTACCTCCTTTTTGTTTTTTCGCTGCATTCTCACAATCAACATTTTTACGATTCTTGAGGGCAGGCAAAGGACTTATATCAGTGGGTTTTACAAATTTAGACACAGATGTGTTTGCATCCGGAGATGCGGTCGACTGTTTCTGTAGGTCTACTGGATTGGTTGAATATTGTGAGCTAGAGATAACATTTTCGGATACAAGAGGTTCTATGTTGCTGTCTACCGTTATTTCTTCTACACGAACTTCAATCTTTGGGGGTGCTTTCTACAGTAAACGGATATCCGAAATTAGGCACCATTGACTATCCGAAATTAGGACGTTATGACAAATATTTTTAATCAACATTTGAAACTAACCTTAAAATCATACAGAACGATGCGACTTGCCACTTAAACTACATTTTATGAACTTCATTATACACTTTAAAACAAATTATTGGAACTTACCACTTGCGCTCCAGCTGTGTTCGAAGTTGACATCTTTAATAATTCACTTTTTGTAATATTTTTAAATTATTTATTGTTGCATACATGCAGATCGAAGGCTGACCACGACAAGACAGATTACATTTGGCGGCCTGAGCTTCCGCTCATGGTAGACACTAATGCAATCTGCTGACCGGTATGCGATTTATCACGCTATCCGAAATATGGTCACTTTCCTCTACATTAACATTCGGATGTGTGTGTGTGTGTGTTGTTTTTCTAATAAAAACCATAGAAATCTAAAGTCTTTTTATATTTTCTAGAGCACTTTATAGCAGTAAAAATCGTATAAAAAATTACAGTAGCACTTTACTAACTACAGTTACACTTAGTTTTGAAGAAAAAAAAATCACTGATCAAAGAAAAGTCAGTCTTCGATAACTTCTTTTGCGTGACATTCTCGAATGTACTTTGTTTGAACATTCTCTTTTGAGGTTCCAGCAGTAATCTGCCATCATGTGGGTATTCCATCTTCCTTGGTAGCAGTCCTCCATAGTTTTTATTCCTGGTGAATCTTTCACCTTGTTCTTCACTTGTATCGCCTAAATTTTCAGGAAAACGGTCCAAGTGGCTATGTAGATAATGAACTTTTAAGCTCATATAATATCCAAAATTTCTGAAGTTGTTGAGCATCTCATTTACTAGCTCAACATAGTTTTCAGCTTTGGGGTTGCCCAGGAAATTTCTGACAACCTCGACAAATGACATCCATGCTTTCTGCTCAGCCTCATTCATGGACTCCACAAAAGCCGCATCTTTTATAAATAATTTTTATTTTTACAATGAAACGTCCGCGACAGGAATCGAACCTACAACCTTCTGATCCGAAGTCAAACGTGCTATCCATTAGGCCACCGGAACTATATCTTACTTTGTATTGCTTTTTGCTTGTGTCTTTCCCATTCACACCATTAAATAATGAATGTAGTTATTCTTTTTTTTTTTGAATCTCAAGATTGTTTATTCCTTTCCGATCCGTCAGTTTATTTGTAATTCGAAAATGACAATTAGAACTATAATTGCCAAAACGTTGCAATATTTTAAATATAATATTCTTACTTAATAAAATTCTACGTGATATTGAAAAGCAAGCGCGTGTACACTGGAGATGCTGGAATACAAAAAAGAGAGTCAAGAAAGAAAGAAGCTCTATTTCTATTAGATAGAATACTGAAATATCACTATTTGTAACATAAAAACCATCACTATTTGTTACTCAAAACCACTGAAAAGTTGCAATTAGAATAAAAAAAAGAAAGTCAAGAATGAAAGAAGCACTATTTTTATTAGGTAGAATACTGAAAAATCCTTATTTTTAATTTAAAAACCATTACAATTTGTATTTCAAAAACCATCACTGTTTATAACTCAAAAACCACTGAAAAGTATCATTTTAGAATAAAAAAAGAGGTTCAAGAAAGAAAGAAGCACTATTTTTATTATGCAGATTTCTGAAATATCACTATTTGTAACACAAAAACCATTACTATTTGTTACTCAAAAACCACTGAAAAGTTGCAATTAGAATAAAAAATAGGAAGTCAAGAACGAAAGTATCTATAAATACCTAATAGAATATCCATTCACTTTCACAAGAAGGCAATTTCCGATCAGACCTACTTATGCGATGTTTATCAATAAAACTCAAGAACAAACTCTAAATAAATTTGCCATCTATTTGGAGAACGATGTCTTCACTCACGGATAACTGTATGTCTAGAGTCACAAGTCATCAGAATTTGGTTATCTTCACTCGAAAGAATAGTCACAATCAATTCATCGCCAAGAGTATCGTGTATAAGCTATGATCTTCATTTATCATCTATATCAACCAACGTTCATCTAACATATCTCTTCTTCAAATTTCTAAATCAAACAATCTGTACACCGGAGATGACCTAGATTAGTAGATAATTTTCACTATTTGTAACTCAAAAACCACTGAAAAGTATCAATTAGAATTGAAAAAAAAAGAGAAGTATTCTATTAGGTAGAATACTGAAAAATCACTATTTGTCACTCAAAATCCATCACCATTTATAACTCAAAAACCACTATAAAGTACTCAATTGAAATAAAAAAAAGAGACTCAAGTAAGAAAGAAGCACTATTTCTATTAAGTAGAATACTGAAAAATCACTATTTGTAACTTAAAAACCAATACTATTTGTAACTCAAAAGTCACTGAAAAGTATATCTATATTACTAAAATCTTTTATTTCTCTGTCTGTCTGGTGCAATTATTGTAATTTACGAAAATAGAAATAATTTCTACAAGTTATCTACTGGAATCGAACATGGAACCTTCTGCTCCGAAGTTAGGCGTCTTAGCCATTACACGACGAGGACTACATTCCAATCTCTATAAAAAATAAAAATAGATATAGATATATGATTCACACGCTGGTTCTAAAAGCAGTCGTGGATTGAGAGAATACAGACATCAAAAATTAAATTAAAAAAAAATTAAAAATTTTAGTTTTAGTTTACTTGATGTAATTTGTGTGTGTGTTTTTTTTAATAAAAAAAAATGTTTTCCGTTACATACGCGAGGCTTCCGGAGCGAAGCGATGGGTAGCCGACTAGTACTTAAGAAAAATAAACCCAAAGATAAGCGATTTGGCGAAATAAAGTAAATTACGTGAAGCAAAAAAAAATTGAACGACGTGGAGATGTACATTCTGTAAAATGTTTAGATTAGCAACTTTTAGTGAATCACAACTGAATAATTGACTTTTGGAAGATGAACACTAATATTATTCATAGTGCAAGTTAAATTCTTCTATGGACTTAGATGAACTGGGAATGAAATGTGTAAATATATTCGTTATTGAATTCTTTTTTTTTTTTTTTTTAAATAACAAATATTTAATATCAAGATCAAACATAACTAAGCAAAATATATATATATTTTGTGCTTCAACTCGGGTTACAAAGCAAAAAATAAAATAAGAAAAAAAAAAAAAAAAAAAAAACCTGACAACAGTTTTCTCCTTTGTTTATCCATCTGTCTGGTTGTCCGTTTGTTTGCCGTCGAATTTCCTTTAAAATTGATTCATTAAATATATTTGACCCATTCTTAAAAACAAAGACACATTAATTTTGGTCTTTATTCCTCCCATCCCTCAAAAATTGTGTCAAAATGATTACAAAATAGAGAAGTCGTGGAATTAAAAAGTGAAAGTGTTAGGAGAATTATTTAAGAGACAAACTTGTAGTTCGGATACTAGGTTAGAAACAAAATACAGTAAAAACTCGATATAACGCTCCCGCTTATAGCACTATCCCGTTCTTTACGCTCCTTTTATACGGTCCCTGGAATTTTCTATATATCTCTGTATACTTTTACCCTCTTACAACGCTTCAAATCCCGCTTGTAGCGCTTTTTTATATCGGAAATTTTGTATCGAAAAGAAATGTAACACTGTAAAGATTCTTTTTTTTCCCTGGTAGAAATCTGTGAAATGGTCTGCGGGTCTGTGATACAGTTGTGCAAAATGTCGAAGCCATTTCTATAAGTGAAAAATTGCAAAGTACGACGAGAATTTTACAGAAGTCAGAAGGATTTCGCAGAATCTCTAGGAATTCCCTCGTCTAGTCTGCGAACAATAATGAAAACAGGGATGCAATTACCGATTCAGCGAAGGGTTGTTGCAAACGTAAAAAAGTAAAGTGTGCACTAAATCTGCTCCGAAAATATATTAGTATTGCTCCTAGTGGTGTATCAATTGACGTTAATAGTTACCTGAACCGCATTGAAAATGTCAATTCATAACAGTAGCACACACACCCGGCAAACCACAATCAAAGATCTTTTTAATAGGAAATAAGCTCATATTTGCAGTATATCTATTGCAGAATCATGTATGTTTCTTGTAAAATGGTGTCCAAATCTTTCCCCATCTCATAAATCATTTCCCGTCTATAGCGCTATCCCGCTTATTACGCTTGTAGGTCATGGTCCCTTGACGAGCGTAATAACGGGATTTTACTGTATCTTTCCAAAATTTTTCTTAAAATTTCTTTCTACAGTAATTTCAGAATAATCTTTCAATTAACTTAAAGGATTAAATTTTTTTTTAATTGCCTTATCTGTAGAAAATCTTGTAAATTCAAAATAAAAGAAAATTAAAAAAAAAATACCTTTAAAATTAATATACAGTTGACTCAAAATAATTATTATTCAACTAGTGATTTTGTATAATTGAAATATTTCATTACACGTTTTCATTTCATCAGACTTCGGTATTGAAATAATTCAGTAAGTCAATGCCAAACAAAAGTTATTAATGTTAATTTTTTAGGTAAAATTAAAAGAACTCACTAGTTTCTTAAAACATCTTCAAGAAAACCCACAATAATGAAGAATTACCTTGAACTCATAATGTTCTTGGCATTTCTTTCTTTTTTGTTTTTGTCAGTTTCTTCGCTGATTTAATGTTAAAAGAGAAATGTTTTTTTTTTTTACAAATGCCCGGGCTCGTAGACTGATCGTCTTTCTTTACGCCAACAACAAGGGGCGAGATATGATGCCTTTAACCGACCGGCATACTAGCTGCACGGCAGACCGCCGTCGAGACCGCTCGGCCACGCCGGCACGGCAGAAGAGAAATGTTTGTGTTGAAAATGTCTGCTTTGTTGCAACATTTCCATTTCTGAATAGATTTCTGGTGATGCAAGGAAAAGATTTGTTTTTCCCCTCTTTCGTTCTTGTTTTTCCTCCATTTATTTCAAAATATTAAAATTTTTATTATTCTGCAGATGTTATTGCATGTTAACGTTATATAACCTTTATGAAATATATATGGGCAAGATAACAACGTGACATGAATAAGCGCATAGATAATAAAATAATAACCTATATACGTATGTTGTTTATTCATCATTTTCGATTCAATAAAATTTTTAGAGGTTTTTTTCTTTTGTTATTTTTCTTTTCTTCTAATTTTCCTCCATGTATTGGAGAACATTAACATGCAATAATATCTGCAGAATAATAAAAATTTTAATATTTTGAAATAAATGGAGGAAAAACAAGAATTAAAGAGGGGAAAAACAAATGTTTTCCTTGCATCACCAGAAATCTATTCAGAAATGGAAATGTTGCAATAAAGCAGACATTTTCAATATAAACATTTCTCTTTTATCATTAAATCAGCAAAGATACTGTCATAAACAAAAAAGAAAGAAACACCAAGAACATTATGAGTTCAAGGTATTTCTTCATTATTGTGGGTTTTCTTGAAGATGTTTTAAGAAACTAGTGAGTTCTTTTAATTTTTTCTAATTTTGCAATAATTAATGTATCAATTTTAAAGGAAATTTGTCCGGCACTGTACAGTGATTTTACCGTGATTCTCATACAAACAGACAAACGGACCACCAGACAGATGGATAAACAAAGGAGAAAACTGTTGTCAGGTTTCTTTGTTTTGTTTTTTTTTTTCTTATTTTATTTTAGCTTTGTAACACGAGTTGAAGCAAAAAATATATACATTTTGTTTAGCTATGTTTGATCTTGATATTTATTTAATATTAAGAAATTCTTGGCTGCAGTATGGAAAAATGAACACTCGAAGAAATATTCTTGAATAAATAAATATATCTATATTTTCATCATAATATTCAGAACAGAGATACATTAGCAAAAGTAAAATAAAATATCAAATACATTCATATTATAATTTAACTTTCAACTTCCAAAAAAAAATCAATAACGAATGCATTTATACATTTCATTCCCAGTTCATCTAAATTCATAGAAGAATTTAACTTGCACTATGAATAACATTCGTGTTCATCTTCCAAAAGTCAATTATTTATTTGTGATTCACTAAAAGTAGCTAATCTAAACATTTTACAGAATGTATATCTCCATGTCGCTCAATTTTTTTTTTTTTTTTGCTACACGTATATTACTTTATTTTGCCAAACCGCTTATCTTTGGATTATCTTTTATTCTTCTTAGTTATTTGAATATCCTCCTATCTGAAACCACCTTAGTACCTTTCCCTCGAAATTCTAGGGAGTCTTCTAAGGGTTCGCCATCTTGGGAACAGTAGAGCTCCCTGGAACACGGATGCTTGCACTTCGGTGCGTTCCATACCCACCACACATTGTCCTACTTTATAAATCCTTATAAATGATATTCCGCAAAAAGCAATAATTCCACGTTTATATAAGTACTTTCTTCTTTTTGTTGTTTCTAGAATATAAATACAAATCTTTAATTCGTGATGAAATATATAAAAATTACAGATGCATATATCAATTGGAAGGCTTCTTGATACGTGATAAACAATTTATGCTTCATCTAAGCGTAACAGTTCATGATTCTGGGAATTTATCTTCTAGTTTTTTGTTTTGTTTTTTTATTTTAGATTTTACGTCCTATCCACCTTGTTTACTTGTTTTACGTTGTGAATACAACTCCTAACATGCTTACGATATCATTGTTCTGTATTTCTGGACTTATTTATTATTTTAACATTTTAACTAACATTCATTTATTTATTTGTCAATGATATTTAAAGCCAACAGCCTTACAAATCACTTTTGTTGGACAACATAATCATGAAATTGTTTCTTTGTTAAATCAAGTTTTTATTCCGTATGTTGTTCAGTGTATGGAAATCTTTAATATATTTGTAGCCTAAACTTAGTGTCATGCTCAAACAATTGTTTTAAACGAGGGGAAATCAGCTCATGAGTTATGAACATTCCGATCAGTCTGTTCACGTCCGATGAAGACTTGATCTTCACTAGGCCTATCTGTGTTTACTGGAAGCTGTCCATTTGAACACAAGTAATTCTGCATGAAACACTATATTTTCCTACGATATTATCTGTAATGAAAGTGTGTGGTTACTCAAGAAAACAATGTTTGATAATCGAATTATTCCGGAACACCATATAATTCGATTATAAAGTTCAAAACTATGCAATAATCCGTGAGGTCATAATCTACGAGGATCAGTCAATAAGTAATGCCTCCTATTTTTTTCTGCTTTAATAAGTTAGTTAAGTGAAAAAATTTGAATTTGGCGAAATTCCTGAAACCTTCTTCTCGAATCCACTGCAGTAGCATCTTCCTGCATCAACAGGTGGCAGCACGGCATCCGCTTGCAAAATGGCTGACATCGATGTTCGTATTTGACAGATTTCTGTGATTGAATTCTTGAATGTGGAAGGTGAAACGCCCATTCGCATTTATGAAAGGCTGAAAAATCTGTACGTCAGCACTGTTAGACGATGGGTTCGTCGCTGTAGCAAAGGCAAACACAGTTGGCTGACGAAAAGCGGAGAGGCAGGCCGGTGAATGCAGCGACTCCACTTCAGTGAGTCGATGACATCATTCGTGGTGACCGCCGGGTGACAAAGATAAATTGTGTCTCATTCTCTCCCTCAGTAAAGGCAGTGTGATGACGATTATTCGACAACTGGGGCACAAAAAAGTTTGTTCATGTTAAGTATCAAGAATGTTAACCGACCAGAATAAAGAGACAAGAAAAACAATAGCCACCGAACACTTGCAGCGCTTCCATTTGAAAAAATTGTGATCGGAGAAAAAACGTGGGTTCATTTTTCTGAACCTGAATGAAAGAGGCAGTCAATGGAATGGCATCACACAAACTCACCGAGGAAGAAAAAATTCAAAACTGTCCGATCAGCAGGGAAAGTTATGGCGACAGTGTTCTGGGATGCAGAGGGTGATTATAGTTGATTTTTTGGAGCAGGGATGCACAATAAATTCTGTCCAATACGTCACAACCCTCAAAAAGCTTAAAGCTCGTCTTCAGCGAGTTCGTCCAACAAAAGCTACCACAGATGTTCTTCTTTTGCATGACAATGCAAGATCACACCAGTCGTCACACCACTGCAGAGATTGTGAAAATTGGATAGGAAGTCTTGCCTCATCCCCATACAGCCCTGACCTAGCAGCATCAGACTTCCATCTGTTCGGGCCGCTAAAGGAAGCTCATCGTGGGATTCACTTTGAAGATGAGGAGGCCGTGAAAACGTCCGTGCATCAATGGCTTAGGACGCAAGACCATGCCTTTTAACACGCTGGAATACATGCCCTTGTCAAAAGGTGGACCAAAACTATGGAAATGGATGGAGATTACATTGAAAAGTGACAAATTAATCGTCAATGTTGTGGTTATGTAATTGCATTTGAATTTCTTGATAATTAAAAAGAGAAAAAAAAAATAGGAGGCATTACTTATTCACTGCCCCTCACAATCTGGTAACAAGTGATGGTTTTCTTGTGTTTCCATCGCCTATATTACGCAGACAGTAAAACCCATCACCGACACTACATAAGCTTCCTCAGAAGTTTAAAGCTGGAAGCGCATTTGTTAACAACAGCTTTGCGGAACTGATTTCTGCGGTTTGGAATGATTTTCAAATAGCGCATATATACAGTTGAATCGCGATAATCCGACAGTACGGAACCGAGGGGGTGTCGGATTATCAAAAATGTCGGATTACCAAAGGTTGAATTTTTAAAACTGAATTTTGACTTCTAAGGCAAGAAAATGTAAGTTATGTATACACAGTACGTACGTTTTATGCTTACGTTTAGCGATTCCACTTGTGCTCGTCATCACACAACACTTAAATTAAAACTGAACAATTAAACTGAAACTGTTTGAGTCACGGGGCAGACGGGAGATGTCTGCAGCAAGCGCAGTGACGTCATTCGACGCGGCGTCGGACTACCGAGCGTGTCGGACTGTCAAATGTCGGATTATCGCGATTCAACTGTATTTCCGTTGACGCCACTTTCAAACCGTGGCCTACATGCATATGTTGGGAACGGCGACACTTGAAAAAACTTTATTAACAGTTTTATTTTTAATGGATCAGTTTAAACAGTTAATTACAAATTAAACAAAACATAAAAGCAAAGTAGAATTATAATTTATTTTATGAGAACGATAGAAATCACAGATAGTGATTTTGCGATCATTTCGGCTATAGAAAAGAGTCGACAACCACACCAATTCGCTTCCATTTTTTTTTCTTTCTTTATTTTTATATCGAAACCTCTTAAAGCCCACTCTCGCCTTTCCTTACACATGTTTACTCATGTTTACACAAGTTTACGCATGCTTATTCATATAAATAAAAGCTTTTTGATCTTCACTCAGAAATTTAAAAAAGAAAATTATGAATCGAGCAACTCAAGTGTTTCGTCATTGGCTGTCTGAAAATGATTGTTCCCGTCACTCTCATACGACAACGTGATTGGCCTGCCGCTGATCTTTAAGCCTGACGCGCATATATCACGGAAGTACGGACTTCTGGGGCAATTTTTGATGTAAAGCCCGCGAAAACCCGTTGCAGTCAACAATCAGCCAATTAAATGTAAATAAATACATTTGATAATTACCTTTCGTATGTTATAATGTATATTTTTCTGAAATTCCATTCAAACTATAATTATTTTCCAAACTTATGTCAATTCCTCTATAACCTTACTTTTAACGGTGTATCTAAAAGCCAAGTTTAATTCCTGCCAAGCTTTGGAGTTTTTCCAAGCTAAATTCTCTTCCAGGCTGGTCTTAAGATTTATCCAGGTTTCTTCCCAGGGTAAAGGCAGGTGAGCGTGGGGCTTACCATACCTTCTCATCTTAGATTGATTTCAGTCAATGAAACGTGGTGATCATTTTTTTTTTCATATCGTCACAGAAGAGATCTTTAAGTAAATTCTATCTTTAATAAAATGAAACGTTAATAAATACTTACTTGTTAGTAAATTCTATCTCTTATACTGCGATAGTCGGTCTCCAAAATGAAATTCCAGCTTTTGCCAAGAATTTCTAAAACTAGTTCATTTTTATGTCTCTAATCTTTAGCCTCTAGTTTTCCAAATTTGAAGATAGAGAGATTTGTAAGTGAAAGTCTAAGTGAAAGGCTTAGCATCATGTCTAAGCCAGGTTCAAGCCAGGTTCTTAACTACTTAGCATGACAAGAAAATATAGTTGCAGTTGCAGTTGTACTTTCATTGCTACATTTAGTGACTTCAAATCATACCTGTAATCATTACTTAATTCAGATTCTAAAATTAATTCAGTTCAAGAAATACAATTTAAGTTTCACTTACTAAATCAGATCACTTTTTTTAATACGTTCCAGGACATGCTGCTGTAACTGGAAATAAGCAGCTGATTCTGAAGCCAGAAGAACTGTTCTTCATCATTCTCTGTACATCTCATTTCAACCATACTCCATGGGAACAATTCGATACCCCAATCAAAACATTGTAACTCAATTTCAGCAATTTTCAGGAGCATAAAATAAGTTTAAATATCCACCAAAAATAACGATTTAAAATACCAAAACAAGACTCCTTAAGTACACTGCTCACAAAATTTAGGGATATTGCGAAATGAATATAATGCATCCAAAAAACAGAGGCATTTGAGTTTATTAATTAAAGAACATCATCAGAGAAGCAAATGAAGACGAAAATGAAAGTTGTCTGAATATTAAAAAGTGATGCAAAACGTTAATTTGCATGTTTGCCTACAACCCTGTATAAAGAGGCTGGCGCTGCTGGGTTATCTCCACTTTCCTGGATCAACAACAAGTGGCAGAATCGTTATGTGTCACCTGAAAATACCCAACGTGATTTACCCGAATCTGAAGCGTGGAGAATCTGAAGCATAGGGCGTCTTCAATCTGGCCCAACACAGATGATAATCGCAGCAGCGGTAGGAACTTCCCAAAGCAGACTCTGGAATCTCTTCAGAGAGACTGGCACAGTATGAAGAAGATCAAGGCAGGACCGCCACCCCTGCAAGAGATGATCGCTACTTGACGCTAATAGCACGAAGGAACCAGCAAAGCAATGCTACTGAGCTACGGGGACAGTTTCTCGCTGCTACTGGACGACGGATATGTACTCAGACCATACAGTCCACTCCATCACGGACTGTATGCCCGGCGACCAATGGTATGCATTCCGTTAACTGCTGAACATGCAGAAGGTGGGCTGAAATGCATCTTCCTGGGATCCGTGAAGAGTGGTCCACGGTTCTCTTCAGTGGCGAGTCAAGATTCAGTCTGCAACCTGACAATCGTCTTGCCCTGATCTGGCATCACGTGGAACACGGGAGTATCCACGTTTCGTGCAAGAAAGACATTCCTTTGGTGGAAGTGGAATCGTCGTACCGACTTCCATGTTGTTAGAAATGCAATGGCGAACACCGAAAGAAACCGAGATGAAATTCTACAGCTTAAAGTGGTATCCTACGCTGAAGCAGTTGGGGGCCAATTTTCTTTTTAAGGACGATAATGCACTCCCCCGCTATGCGCATCTCGTCAGCAACATGCTGCAAGAGGCTGGAATCGAGAACATAGACTGGCCTTCACGTTTTCCAGACCTGAATCCCACCGAAGACGCTTGGGATGCACTAGGAAGACGTGTTGCCAGTCACCAATCATCTCCCATAACACTTCCTCGGCTGGAAGTTACCCTGGTCTGTTAATGGCCACGAATCCCACAGGAACTGCTGGACAATTTGATCCTCTCCGTGCCTCATCGCTGTCAGTGTGTTGTAGAAATCTCAGGTGACCCTACTGAACAATCAATGTGCGACACATTTTTCACGTTTGACATGCGAATGTTAACCCCCGTCCATGTGTCACATCCTGCTCAATCCCATAAATGGATTCTGCACCTCATTTGCAAATTCAGACAACTTCTATTTTCGTGTCATTTGATTCTCTGATGATGTTCTTTAATTAAAAAACTCAAATGCCTCTGTTTTTGGGTGTATTATATTCATTTCGCAATATTCCCTAAATTTTGAGAGCAGTGGTATGTTCACACTATTAACATAACTACTACAAGGGATGTGATACCATTGGATATCAAGGATATCGTCCGTTAAACATCATAACTCAAATACAATGTTTTTTTAGTACAATGTTTTTCATTGGGGATATCGAATTAAATCTTAAAAAAATTTATAATTGTACAATGGAACAATCCATGTTCTATGATTACACAGGAATGCAAACAAAAAAGTTCTTTCCTGCTATTGAACAAGCTTTGATTATCCAAGTTAGTAATCTAAATTTTGCAGTTGCTCGGATTCTCACTGGGCTGGTAATTTATATGTAAGTACCATTTGTTCATGAAATTGTTTGTACCTGAAACAATAAATCATATTCATAATGGAAAAAATTAACATCCGTGAGATTGTTAGCAAGGGAAAGGTAAAGATAAAACGCACAGTTAAAGATTCACTGAGCTATTTATGGAATTTTCGTACTGGAAATCCAAGACAGACTGTTTCATGCTTCCAAGAAAGAGATCATCAGTTGAATTCGCCCAGTACTCAATAGCTCAGTGGAATCAAAAGAAACATAAACAAAGCACAAATAAATAAAACAATGGCCCTTCAGTTAAAAAAAAACAAAAAACAAAATAGAAATTAAGAATAACAAGAGCAGTATATCAACTGAGTATTGGGCGAATCCAACTGATGATCGCTTGAAAGAGACTGTTTTGGATTCCCAGTACGAAAATTCCAAACAAAGCTCAGTGAATCTTTAATTGTGTTGTAACGCCCTAATGGTAGTTACATGATTTCTCTCTTTCCTATCCTCCATTTTTCTTCAATTTTATATATAATGATTCTTTAGAAAATATCTTATTTCTTTATTTCCCCAAATTTTCTCTTAACGCCTCTTTGTCTTTTAAAAGCAGATGTTTGATTGTGCTATCCAGAGACCACTCCCCCATATGGAGTCCTTCCTGCCTCTTCCTATAAAGCACTTTATTACCTCGTTCTTTGTTCATCCTTCCATCTATTCCGTCTATTTGGTAGACAGGTTGGCGTTTTTTCCTGCACCCAAACCGCTACTCTCAGGTGTGACGTCATTCCGCGTGAACAGGACTTTGCAGCTATTGAAAAATACACGGAGAGGTCGGAGCGGAGCTCACGGTGTGAGGGAGCGTCCGAGAAAAAGAGGCGGCCAGCAAATATTGCTGCCCCTTTGCATGCGGATCTCCCAGAGAAAGACAAACTCCGCTTAAAGAAAAGAGGCTTTTGGTTAATCCCACTCCGGGCAACGAAATCAATGTGTTTTCCCAGTGAAAGTCCGTCTCCCTGTAACACACGTTGCCGAAAAATGCATTAAGTACATTACTGAAGATAACAACATCTCCATCCAGACTGACAGTGACAGCTTGACTGCTCTTCGAAACACGGATCAAGAGTACAAAGAAAACATTGGACTGCATTGGACTCCAGAGAACTGCCACGAGTTATATGTACATATAAGAATTGTGAACAATACAGGCGTGTATAAACGCCGATAATATTGACTGTCGCGAGTGTTAGATGTTTGTGTGTAATTTTACATTTTTAACTTGTTTGCTTGGTTTGAAAAACCCCGGGGGTAAGACTTATATTTATGTATTTTACTTTATTGTCTGTCCTCAACAGTGGCGGCTTGTGTATAGGCACTGTGGAACTGCAGCACCTCCTATTTCCATTTGATATTATCGATAACATTTAATATAATGAGTCCTTTTTTGTAATTCTTTCTTTATACTTGTACAATATATAATCCTTAAGCTTAATGTCAGTAACCATCCCCCAGTTTATGAAAAAGATACAAAAATCTTTGTATGGAACTGTGAAGCTTCATTTACAGCGGCGTGAGGTTTGACTGTTGTGCGCCTGCGCACGTAGAAAACTACACGTGAGGCTGCAAGCGGGAGAGATCACTGTCTTTTCCACAGTGCCGATCCTGACGCGTTAGGAAGTTACACGCAAGGCTGCAAGGGGGAGAGATCAGTCTTTTCCACAGTGCCGATCCTGATATGCTAGGAAGCTACGCGCGAGGTTGCAAGGGGAAGAGAGCACTGTCTTTTCCACAGTGCCGATCCTGGCGTGCTGGTGGTTCTTTTTATACATGTTTGTTTCCTTTTACACAATTTTAAAACAAAGGCTAAACATTTTCTAGGGCTGCACCCCCACTAATTTTAGCTAGGAGCCGCCACTGCTCCTCAATATATTCATCTATTTGTAAATATAAATATTACTCTTCATTAAATCTATTATCTTTATTATTCTGCTTTATATATTTCACTATTTAATTTCTAATATTATTCTTTATATATTGGCCTCGCAATTTGACGAGCGCTGAGGGAATTTCATGCGTTAGGGACTCTAGCGTACCAAGGGGGATGCGGTCCGCCCCGGGCCCCCACCTGGGAGGGGCCCCCATCAGCCAGCCTAGGGGGCCCCACCAAGCAGCTTATTTCCTTTTTTTTTGGTTGGAAAAGTAAGACTAGGGAGCCCCCTCCACACAAGATTTCCTTTTTTTTTTTTGTTTTGGTTGTAAAAGCAAGTCTAGGGGGCCCCATCTACAACTCCCGCCCCGGGCCTCCAAAGGCGTTGGTACTCACTGGTTAGGGAGTGGGGGCCCAGCCCATTCATTCCAGACACTCGACCTCTTAGCAATTAGACTGCGTGGCAGGACTCCCGCGATCCCCTCCTGCCCCTTGTTTACAAACAAGACAGATCTCAACTTTACCGGCTTCACAGGCAAACACCGATTCCCCTATCCTAATCCTTTCCTTACTTTATAGTTAATTGACAAGGTTTCGGGCCCAGCATCGAGTCAATATAACTATCTAATTAAGGAGTTCCACTGTGCAAAACTCTCTCTCTAACACTCCATCATGTGTGCGCTTATTAAACCACGGTAAGAGCGTTACAGTGTGCGTTTTATCATTACTTTTTCCTTACTAACAATCTCAACGCACGTTCAATTTTTCCATTATGTATATGTTTATTTTATAAATTAATATTCTATAAGCTAAGCGTGCTACCAGCGGGGATTGATTTAATGTCCTTTTTATTCTTAATTTGTATTTTGATGTTTTTTTTAATTGAAGGGCCATTGTCAGAAGCGTAACTAGAGAATTTTTCGGGGGAGGGGAGGCTCTTTGTGTTTGGGAAAAAAAAAGGAGAAATTTAAAATTTAAACTTTTACCTTCGAATAATTGCATTCTTATTGTTGCAAATAATGCATACAATGCCAATAAGTTAAAAAATATTTTATTTAATTTATTTTTATATTTAAAATATGAAATAATTACACTAATATGAATTTCCCGGGAGGGGGGGACAGCCCCTCCCCCTCTAGTTTCGCCTAAGGCCATTGTTTGTTTATTTGTGCTTTGTTTATGTTTCTTTTGATTCCATTGAACTATTGAGTACTGGACGAATTCAACTGATGATCTCTTTCTTGTAAGCCTGAAACAGACTGTTTTGGATTTCCAGTATGGGTTCTTCGGTGAAACACATAATTGTTTCCCGAGTTGAATAGAAAGAAGTTTACACACATAATAACAAAGAACATCATTAGCACTACGTCAATGACCTAAGAAATCTTAGCGCTAATGTTATTTCTTTGTTATTACGTGTATAGGCTTTTTCATATTCAAATAATACATCCACACACGTTAAACAATTGTTCT